>JACEEZ010019540.1:50000-51034 GCA_016584305.1 Chionoecetes opilio | reverse complement strand
GAGAGGAGAAGGAGAAGAGAGAGAGAGAGAGAGAGAGGAGAGCAGAGAGAGAGAGATGAGAGAGAGAGAGAGGAGAGGAGAGAGAGAAAGACAAAAAAAAACCCAGAGAGAGCAGGGATGTCAATTTTCCACGGCGTTATTAACATTTAGTAGGTCAATCCATTCAACTAGCTTATATGTACCCTGTGATCTTCGTGAAATGGAAATCTGCTGTATTATAATGTGAGGACTAATAACCGATGTTTCTGGATGTCTACATTTGCAATTTAGGCCGCATCTGATAGCCTGTGAGTCACGGTTTGCCAAATGTCTGCACCTATACGCAGTAATCAATAAGATCAATGTCGGTAGTGAAAACTAATACTAGGATACTATTTGCCCTTGTAGGACACGGACCAACTGATTTAAAGATACGTCGTTCACCCATATCAAGCAATCGCATACCTTCTTATCAGCAGAATTATATTCCAGTTTATATGAGGTAGGTAAAATCTCCACAAATAATTGTTATCGTATTATTGTGCACAACTGACGGGTATCTCGTTCATACAGGAGTCAATCGGTACGTCCGCATTAGATGGGAGGCGATATATTGTCCCAATAGTTAGCAATTTTACCGTTTAGCTTAAATCTTTGCGTTAGACTGAGTCATAATGATCTTTGTTTACTCTATCGATTCGATTTGCTTTGCAATTTCTTGAATGTAAAGCATGGACACCTCCACTTGCTTATGCGTGAGACCAATTAGGAATGTCTTATAGCCTGGATGGCTAATTTCAGTAATAAAGTTGATCGTTTGTTGTTTGTCCCACTCTCGTGATAATGACGATAGATGGCGTTCGGCAAACAACGTATGCTAATAATCTTCGCTTTAAAAAAGCTTCTGGAATTTGTGTAGAGTAATTTAATCCTGATAGTTTGGAACCTTGAGTGAGGGTTTACGGCGGGCGTCTACGGTCCACGTTACAGGCGCTGATTAATTACTTTGATTAGTATTGCGGAAACGGGGACGTACGGAACAGAGTTTGCTGTGG
>JACEEZ010019540.1:15000-45000 GCA_016584305.1 Chionoecetes opilio | reverse complement strand
GGGGGTTGCTTTTGCAGCGGGGCGGGGCCGCGCGCGCTGCCCCCGTGGGGGGCGCGGGTTTGTCCCCCAGGTCCCAGGCCCGCTGTAGTAACGACGG
This sequence comes from Chionoecetes opilio, assembly GCA_016584305.1. Taxonomy (NCBI): domain Eukaryota; kingdom Metazoa; phylum Arthropoda; class Malacostraca; order Decapoda; family Majidae; genus Chionoecetes; species Chionoecetes opilio. The sequence goes on along the minus strand of JACEEZ010019540.1, from coordinate 44,903 downwards.
GAGCGACCCCCCTCCCAAAAGGTTTAAACTTTCAAAAACTTTCAGAAAAAAAGGAAGCTACATAAAACATAAAAAACATAAAAACATAAAAAAATAAGGGAAGTAAAAGAACATAAGAACATAGAAAAAAAAAGGGAAGCTAAAAAGAACATAAGAACAAAAGAAAATAAGGAAAGCTGCAAGAACAAAAAGAAAAAAAAAAGGGAAAATAAAAAAAGTACAAAAAAAAAGGGGACATAAGAAAAAAAGGAAGCAAAAAAGAACAAAAAAACAAAAGAAAAAAAAGGGAAGCTGCAAAAAACATAAGGACATAAAAAAATAAGGAAGCAAAAGAAAAAAAAGAACACCAGAAAATAAGGAAGCTGCAAGAACATAAAACAAAAAAAAAATAAGGAAGCTACAAAAAACATAAGAACATAAAAAAATAAGGAAGTTTCCCAAAAAAACTAAAAAAACATAAGAAAATAAGGAAGCTGAAAAGAACATAAAAAAATAAGAAAATCAGGAAGCTACAAGAACTAAGGACATAAGAAAAAAAAGGGAAAGGGCAAAAAGAACAAAAAAAACATAAGAAAATAAGGAAGCGCAAGAAAACATAAGGACATAAGAAAAAAAGGGAAAAGCAAAAAGAAAAAATTAAGAACAAATAACAAAAGGGAAAAATAATAAAAGCTACAAAAAAATAAAAAAAATAATAAAAGCAAATAAAAAACATAGAAAATAAGGAAGCTAAAAGGGAACTTTAGAAAAAAAGGGAAAAAAAAGGGGAAGCTAAAAAAAACATAAAAACCCTAAAAAACAAAGAAAATAAAGAAGCTACAAAAACCCAAAAAAGAACATAAAAACATAAGGAAGCTACAAGAACATAAAAAAACATAAGAACAAGAAACAAAAGAAAAAAAAAGGAAGCAAAAGAGGTTTGTGGGGATTTTTTTTTCCCACGGGGAAATAACGGGGAAAAAGGGGCCGGGGTAACGGTACGGGGTTTAATTAATGATACCCCAATATAATGCCCCCGGTACTGATACTTTTTGTGTTTTTAAAATAGTGACAGATGCAGTTTTGGTTTAGGTGTATGGTAGTTGGGGTTTGGTTTGGGGTTGTAGCAGTAGTTGGTAGGTGACAAATCCCAGTGTTGGTAGGTGTTTGGTAGTTTTTGGTTTGGTTGTAGCAGTAGTTGGTGGGGTGACACATGCAGTGTTGGTAGGGTAGTGGTAGTTTTTGGTTGGATGGTTGTGGGCAAGTATTTGGGTGGTGACACATGCATTTTTGGTAGGGGGAGTGGTGGGGGGTTGGTTGGTTGAAAGCGTAGTTGGTAGGTGATAGATAAAGGGGTTGGTGGGGAAAAATTTTTCAATAGGAAACCTTTTATAAGGCGGAGGGGCCAACCTTTCAGGGACCCCCAAGAATGGGGCAGGGCCAACCCCCTTTCAACCCTAGGGAAAAAACCATAAAGCCTACGGGCGAAAGGGGCTTAAAAAGAAAAAAAAAAAAAAAAAAATACATAAAATATATAATATATATTATATAAAATTTTATAAAAAATTAAAATATAAATATAAAATTTTTAAAAAAAGATAATATATATTTTAAAATATATATTTTTAATTTTATATATATATAATAAAAATTTGGCAATGTATCCTAAAAAAAATCGGGATAACATGAAATTTTTAGGGTGGGGGGGTAAGCTTAGATCCCCGTCCTGGGAAAAAAAAATGTTTGGGGCTGGGAAAATTAAAAGTGTTGGTTTACTGAAAGGATTTAAAAAAAGGGCCGACGAGTGGGGTTTAACCTCACTCAAAAAACCCCAAACCCCAAATAATAGATAGATAGACACCCTAACATACAAGGGTTTAATAGTTATATTCCTGGGGTTTAAACCGGGCTTTACCTCCGGGGAGAGTCAGGGTTTTAGCCCAGGTATTCGGGGGGTTTACATACCCTTCCCCCCCCTAAAAAAAAAAAATAACATGGTGCCCCCAAAAAAAAATCTTGGGGGCCCCCCCCAAAAAAAAAAGTCATGGTCCCCCCCCAAAAAAATTATCTTTGGGCCCCCCACAAAAAAACATCAGGGTGCCCCCCAAAAAAAAACTATCATGGGCCCCCCCCAAAAAAAAAACTATCAGGGGCCCCCCCTAAAAAAAAACTACATGGGCCCCCAAAAAATTTTCATGGTCCCCCCCCAAAAACTATCACGGTCCCCCCCAAAAAAAATATCAGGGTTTGCCCCCCCAAAAAAAACATATGGTCCCCCCCCCCCCAAAAAGTAAAATTCATGGTGCCCCCCCCAAAAAAACAAAATTACCCCCCAAAATAAAAAAAAAACGTATCTTTATTTTCCCCCCCCAAAAAAAAACTATATGGGGCCCCCCCAAAAATAAAAAAAAACAGTTCATGGTCCCCCCCAAAAAAAAACTATCATGGGCCCCCCAAAAAAAACTATCATGGACCCCCCCAAAAAAACTATCAGGGGGCCCCCCCCCAAAAAAAAAAACTATCATAGTCCCCCCCAAAATTTTAAAAAACAGTATCATGGTCCCCCCCCCCCCAAAAAAAAAAAAAAGTATCAGGGCCCCCCCCAAAAAAAAATAAAAAATTTATCATATTTGCTCTCCCCAAAAAAAATGGCGAAAATAAAATGGCAAAAAAAAGAAAAAAAAAGGGGGGGACAGAGGAACACCCCAGGGGCCCTTTCATAAAGCATAACAAGGTCAAAATCCACCATTTGCCTGCACATCAGCGACCATAAGGAAATTATCGTTATTATGGCTCAAAAACACCCTATGTAGGTTTATGGGGGTTTTTGGGGGTTTGGGGGGGCGGGGGGGGGCTTGGAGGGATAAAGGGTTTAACGGGAGTTTAGGTGGTGAGGGTGAGGCGGGGGTTGGAGGTGGTGAGGGGGGGGGGGTTGGGGGGTTTGGGGGGGTTGGAGGTTGGGGTTTGTTGGGGGGTTGGGGGGTTGGGGGTGAAGGTGGGGTTTGCCCTGTAAGGTGCCACAAAGGCCGCCGGGGGACACACACTGACAAAGGTGTCGGGGGCGGGGGGGAAACAGAGGGCTCGTTCAAGAGACGCCCTAAGAAACCTGACCTACCCCCCCCCCCACCCTTTTCCTCACAAGCAACAACCCGTAAAAGAAAAAAAGCCTGCCTTTTATTTACCTTTCACCCCCAACCCCAACACCCCCACCACCCCATCACACACCAGTACCTTTATTTACCACCCCGTACAAGAAAACCAAAACACCCAAAATTCACAAAACCGTGAACAGTATTCCCAAAACATTCACCAAACAACCCCCCCCACTATAACCAAAATTTTGGTTATACCACACCACGTCCCCAAAACATAAAAAGGGGAATTCACCATCGCCCCAAAGCACACAACATTAAACCCACACCCCCAACAACGCTGATCTAGACTAAAAAAAACAACCCAGCGCATAGTTCACGCAACGCAGAGGTGGGGAAACCCCAAATTGGGAGAAGTTTCTTAACACTTGCGGGAAAAGCAGTGTTGATGGAGCCCCCGTAAAAAACTATGAAGGGAAAATTTACGAACAAGTACAAGTTAATAAGTAAAAAATTTTTCCCAATTTTTCTAGAGACCCTGGGGACCTGTAGGCCCAACATACAAATTGTCCCTGCGGCTGTCTTTTCCCCGATTTATCTCTTTTTTCCTCTTTTTTTAACGCCCAATTTTGGGAAATTTTTTAAATTTAAGTGGCAGGACCCCGAAAAGGGTTTTATTTGAAAAGAGCCGCAGATGCCGACCGCTGCGCAACGAACCCCACCATCCCAACCACAAAAAACACAGTACCGCGCCAAACCACAAAAATACCACCCCCACGCCACAGTCCCGGCGCCAACAAAAACCCCCATACCAGACCCCGCCACAGTACCGCGCCCAAACCCCAACCAACCCCCCCCCAAACCCTTCCGCCCCTTTCTACATGCACAAGGATAAAACAGTTGCCTCTGCGGTTGTTTTTTTTTTGGTAATTTTTTTGCTTTGAATCCTTAATGTTTTCTCAGGATCGGGATTTAAGCGAGGAAAGATCTACATGGAGGAAAAAATTTTTCCCCACCACCATCACGAAAGATCACTTCGGCCACAGCAAGTTTCCCAAGACCTAACCTTACCTAAAAGCGGCCTTCCCTGCCTACGCTATGGAAAGGGGAAAGATAGAGAAGGTGAGGAAGATGTTTACAAGGGGGAGGGGGAAAAATGAGGGGGGAAAAATAAAAAAGGGCGGGGGAAAAAAGCTTTTTAAAAAAGGGGGTAAAACAAAAAAAGGAAAAAAAAAGGGGGGGGGTAAAAAAAGGGGAAACAAAAGGGAAAAACACAGGGAAATAAAGGAAGGGAAGAAAAGGGGAAAAAACCCCCCGTTAAAAGAGGGTGAAAAATAAAAAAATTAAACACGGGGAAAATAAAGGGGGAATGCAAGACCCAAACAACCTTTTCCCAAACCCTAACCCAAAAAAAGGGTAAAAAACATAAGAAAAAAAAGGGAAATGAAGAGGGGGGAAAAGAAGAGGAAAAAGAAAATCCCAGAAAAGAGGAAAAGAAGAAAAAAAAAGGGAAAGAAGGAGAAAAGAAAAGAGAGAGGAGAGGAGAGAGAGAGAGGAGAGAGGAGAGGGGAGAGAGAGAGAGAGAGAGAGAGAGGGGAGAGAGAGAGAGAGATAGAGAGGAGAGAGAGAGGGAGAGAGAGATGAGAGGAGGAGAGAGAGGGGAGAGTAGAGAGAGAGAGAGAGAGAGAGGGGGAGAAAAGGAGGAGAGAGAGGGGAGAGAGAGAAAAAAGAGAGCTTCCCCAAGAGGACTCATGTGCTCGGGTTTCTCTTCCCCTGAGGTAGGGGGACGGGGGCCCAGGGGTGAGGGACCGGACGGTAAAGGGTTTGGCAAGGCGGGCCCAGGCCACGACAGGGGCCCAGGGAGGGGGGAATCCACGGGGGGCCGCAGGTAGAGCTCCCCGTTCCTGGGGGCAAAGTCTTCTGTAAGGAAAGAAGAGAATCTCCGTCAGAAAAGGGTGGGACGGGGAAAAAAGGGGGAGGCGGGGGAAAGGAAAGGGAAATCTGTGTGAAAATTTCGATCTGTTTAAAACAAAAAAAACCCCCTCCCCTTTAAATAAATACACCCGGGAAAAACCTAAAAAAAACTGAAAAAGAAACTCAAATGATTTAAAAAAGGAAGGGCAATTGAAAGGGTTTTTAAAAAAGGCCCGAAAAGGGTGGGGGGGGGAAGGAGGAAGGGAAGGCGAAGGGAAAGCCCAAAAACTGTGTGAATATCTAAAGGCAAAGAAACGGCCCAAATAAATACACCGGGGGAATCTAAATAAAGTATAAAAGGAAAAACTAAAACGCCCAAAAAAACAAAAGAAAAATTAACAAAAATTTCCAAATGAAATTTTATATAATATAAGGGGAAAAATGGTTTTGTGGGTTTTTTGTGTTTTGGGGTTTTTGTGGGTGTGTGTGTGCCCCCCAATAAGGGGGGGCCCCCCCCCCCCGGCCCCAAACCCCTCATATTGGGACAGGTTTTTGGGAACCCGCTTTACCAGGGGCAAATTTTAAGCCCACTTTTAGATGATCCGATCCCTTTTTTTTCTTTTTTTTTTTGCAGCCCCATTTGCGAAAGAAATTTTGAAATAAAATGTGGATTTCGAGAATTGAGGAAAAATTGATTAGGGTGAGGGTTTTGGGGAGTGAATGGGTGGGGTTTTGGGGTTGGGTGGGGAGTGAATGGGGGGGGGGGTGAGGGGGATGGGTGAGGGAAAGGTGGGGGGTGGGTGGGTAAGGGTGAGTGAATGGGTGGGGGGTGTGGGTAATGGGTGAGGAATGGGTGGGGGGTGTGGGGGAATGGGTGGGTGAATGGGTGGGGGGTGATGGGGAAGGCGTTAATACATACATTTTTACATCCATGATTTCAAAAAAAAGTTAGAAGGGGCTATCGGGGGAGTCTGTGTTTGGGGCCCAAGGCCCCCAAACACACTCTCCAGAAAGCTGGGGTTTTGGGGGGCCTAAGGCCCACCCCAAAAACAGGTTTGGGGGGCCGAAAGGGCCCCCCAAAGGCCCTCCGCAGGAGCAGCCCAAAAAAACCGGGCCCGGGGGGCGGCCCTTTTCGGGGTAAATGTATCATATTTTTTATTTTTCCGATTTCCTTTTATCGATTTCGTTTTTCTTTCATTCACACATGGGAAAAAACCAAAAAAGAGGGGAAGTAGGGGGGGAGAGGGTAAAGGTGAGAAGGATGGGGAAAAAGTTCGGATCAAAATAATACTGATTTAGCACAAGAGGGAACACCGGATAGAGGGAGGAAAACTGAGGAAAAACTGGAATTTTTGTAGGGGGAAAAGTGAGGGAAAACTGGAATTTTTTAGGAGGAAAAACTGAGGAAAAACTGGGAATTTTTGGGGGAGGAAAAACGGGGGAATACTGAAATTCTGGGGGGAGGAAATTTCTGAGGAATACTGGAATTTTGGGGGAGGAATGGAGGAATACTGAGGGAAAACTGGAATTTTTGGGGGAGGAAAAACTGGGGGAAAACTGGGAATTGGGAATTTTTAGGGGAATACGAGGAATCTGGAATTTTGGGGGGGGAGGAAAACTTTTGGGGGGAATAATGAGGAATACTGGAATTTTTGGGGGAGGAAAAAAATGAGAAATACTGGAATTCTGGAGAGGAATACTGAGAAATAGGGTTTAGCGATGCTAAACTGCCGGGGGGGGGGGGGGGGGAGAGGGAAAGGTTTTCGGCGTCAGGTTTGGATGAGGGGATAAGAGAAAAATGAAGGGGATATTTAACACCACACCACACACACCCCACCACACCCCCACACACACAAATAAAAATATCTTTTGGGAAAACTTGGCAAAAATAAAACAAAATGAGGAGTTAATGAATGTTTTTTTTAAACCCCGTACCATATTGTAAAGTGTGTTTTTGTTTTTGTTCTTTAGGGAAAACCCACAAAAACACACACCCCCAAACCACACCCCCACACACACACAGACACACTCTCTATTCTCCCTCTCCACACACACACACCCCAGACACCCCCCCCCTCCTTCCTCCTCTCCCCTCTCCTCTCCCCTCTCCCCTCTCTCTCTCTCTCTCTCTCTCTCTCTCTCTACAACACAACACAAACACACACACCCCAAAACACAAAACACCCCACCCCACACAAACACACACACACAAAAAACCCCATAAAGGGGAAAATACCTTTTTTTTAACTTGGCAACATGAAACAAAAAAAATGTGTAGATGTATATATTTTTTTGGGGTGTTGGTGGGTTTTTGTGGGGTTGGGGTTCGTTGGTGCGTGGTGGAAATGGTTTTCGTGGGTGGTGTGTGTGTGTGTGGGGGTTTTACGTACCTTTGAGACAAAATTTTTCAACCTCTTGATGGTGAGGTTCTGGGATGGTGATGTTTGGGGAGGTTCTTTTCATGGTGATGTTGAGGGGAGGTTTACCATCACCCGGCGTTCACCCGCCCCCAGCACGGCAGAGACACACTGCAATTTAGAAGAGAGAGAGAGAGGGGGAGAGAGAGAGGAGAGATGGGGGAAGAAGAAGAGAGAGACGGAGGGGGAAGAGGAAAACCCAGAGGGGAGAGAGAGAGAGAGAGAGGGGAGGGGAGAGAGAGAGAGGGGGGGAAGGAGGAGAGAGGCAGAGAGAAAAGGGGAGAGAGAACGAGAGAGAGAGGGAAAAGAAAAGAGAGAGAGAGAGAAAGGGGGAGAGAGAGAGGGAGAGAGGAGGGGAGAGAGGAAAAGAGGGGAGAGGGAGAGAGAGAGAGGAGAGAAAAGAGGAGAGAGAGGGGGGGGAAAAGGGGAGGAGAGGCCCGAGAGATAGAGTTTCGAACAGACCTAAAACACAGAATGTGGGCAGAAAAAAGTGAAGTGAGTGAGTGAGGGTTTAAGTGAGTGAAATGAATGAGTGAGTGGGGTGAGGAAAGGGGGGGAGGAGTGAGAGGAGAGAGGGGAGAGAGAGGGAGAGAGAGATGAGAGAGAGAGGAAGAGAAAAGAGGAAGAGAGAGAAAAAAGGGAGAAGAGAGAGAGAAGAGGAGAGAGAGAGAGAGGGGGAGAGGAGAAGAGAGAGAAAATTAAATAAGTTTTCAACCTATCTAGACACTTTTCAAGTACCAACTACCAAAGGGTTTTTGACTATTTCAAAGCGCCGCACGTCACACGAAATAGGGGGGACCCAAAACCCCTTTACCGGGGAAAAGCGAGGGGCGTTTCACATTGCAAGTCACGGGCGCTACCAACCTTGCCCCCGACGGACCCGAGAAGAGGAGAAAAGAGGATGAGAGGGGATGGAGAAGAGAGAGAGAAGAGAAAAGAGATCGGGGGAGAGAGAGAGAAGGGGAGAAAGGGGAGAGAGAAAAGGGGAGGACGAACCCGAAAAAACACACAGACAAAAGGTGGACAGAAGATAAACGGAAAAGAGAAAAGGGAAAACAAAAGACGCCCCACAGAAAAGAAAGGGGGACGGGTTTGAAAGCGATTTCATAAAAGGGAAAAAAAGACAGAAACGAATAACAGCCGGAACAGAAAAGACAGACAGACATATTGCAGAGTGAGGATGAAAAAATTTTAAAAACCAATGGAAAAAAAAATAAAAAACTGAGGAAAATAAAGGGCGAATACCAGAAAATGAAAAAAAATGAGATATTAAAGAATGGGAAAAGATCCCGACCTATTTAGTTTCCCTTCCCCGAGATCCTTTATAGATCCTCCCCCCATCCTTTAATATGTCTCTTAATCCCCTTGCCCTTTCAATCCAACCCCTTGATCCAAAAACCCTTTTTTAGGGTCCATTATTCCATGTCCCCTTTTCCCCTTCCGATTTTATTCTTTCATTTTATTTAAAATTTCCCCTGCACCCTTTTTTTTACCATTAGTTTAAACTTAAAAAAAAAGTTAAAAAAACATAAATTTCTGCCACGTATCCTCAGGCGGCCCCAAACCCCCTCACACGAGACTCACAAGACTGCCGAAAAAATTTGAGGAAAAAGTTTAAAATTAATCCAAACATCAGTAATTTGCGTCAGGGTGGTGGGGGGGTGGTGGTTTTGGGGGGTGGGTGGTAGGGGGGAGGAGGGTGGTTTGGGGGTTTATGGTGGTGGTGGTGGTGGGGTGGTGATGGTGGTGGTTTGGTTTTAGTGGGGGTGGGGGTGGTTTTTAGGGTGGTGGTGGTGGTGTTGGGGGTGGTGGTTTGGGGTGGTGGGGTGGTGTGTTGGGGAGGTTCTGATGGGGTGGTGGTGGGTGGTGGTGGTGGTTTGGGGGTGGTGGGGTGGGGTGGTGGGGTGGGGTGGTGGTGGTGGGGTGGTGGGGGTGTGGTGGTGGTGGTTTTGGGATGGGGGTTGGGTGGGGGGTGGTGGTGGTGGGGGTGGGGTGGTTTGGGGGTGGGTAGTGGGGGTGGGGTGGTTTTTGGGGGTGGTGGTGGTGTGGTTTTTGGGGGTGGTTGGGGGTGGTTTGGAGGGTTTGGGGGTGGTGGTGGTGGGGGGTGGGGGTTGGGGGTTTGGGGGTGGGGGTTGGTGGTTTTTGGTGGTGGTGGTGGTGGGGTTGGGTTGGTTGGTGGGGTGGTGGGGTTGTGGTGGTGGTGGTGGGGGGTGGTGGTGGTGTTTGGGGGGTGGGGGTTTGGGGGGTGGTGGTGGAGGGGTGGGGGTGGGGGTGGTGGTGGTGTTTGGGGGGGGTGGGGGGGTGGTTTGGGGGGTGGGGGTGGTGGTGGTGGTGGTGGGGGTGGTGGGGGGTGGTGGGGTTTTGGGGGTGTGGGGTGGGTGGTAAAATGGTGGTGGGGGGTGGTCGGGGTGGTGGTTTTGGTTATGTGGTTTGGGGGTGGTGGGGGTTAAAGGGGGTAGTGGGAGTGGTGGGGTGGTTATAGTGGTGGTGGTGGGGGTGGTTGGGGGTGGTGGTGGTGGTGGTGGTTTGGGGGTGGTGGTGGTGGTGGTGGTGTGGTGTTGGGTTTGGTTTTTGGTTGTTTGGGGGTGGTTTTGGGGGGGGGGTGGTGTGGTGGTGGTGGGGGGGTTTTAGGTTGGTGGTGGTGGTGGTGGGGGTGGTGGTGGTGGTGGTTTGGGGGTGGGTGGGTGGTAGGGGGGGGTGGTGGTGGGGGGGTGGGGGGGTTGGTGGGGGGTGGGGGGGGTTGGTGTTTGGGGTTGGTTTTTAGGGGTTGGTGGGTTTGGGGGTGGTGGGTGTGGTTGGTGGTGGTGGGTAGGGTGGTTGGTTTGGGGGTGTTGGGGGGGTGGTGGTTTGGGGTTTGGGGGTGGTGGTGGGGGTGGTGGTGGTGGTGGTGTTTGGGGGTGGTGGGGGGTTTGTGGGTTTGGGGGTTGGTGGTGGGGGGTGGGGGTGGTGGGTAGTAGTGGTGGGATATTGGGGGTGGAGTGGGTTGGGGGTGGTGGTGGTGGGGTGGTTTGGGGGTGGGGTAGTGGTTTGTTTGGGGGTGGTGGGGGTGGTGGTGGTGGCGGCATATAAAAATCTGCCTTAAGATATATAACCTGCCAGCGTCATAGTCAAATTAGCTAATTACCTCGCCCTCTTGACGGGCTAGGCGTGTATTAATTATTAGGGGAGATGATGAGCCAGGTTAATTACACCTGTGCATGACAAGTACGGAAGGTAATTAAGCAGCGAACCGGTTTAATGAACGGCCTTACCTGCCTACGCTATGGGAGGGAGATAGGGAGGGTGAGAAGATGATACAATGTAGATAGGTATAGGTATGAAGATGGAGGGAGAATGAAAGGGAGGGTAGAAGAAGAGGGTGAAAACAGGGAATAAAAACAGGGAAATGAAGAAAGGGAATTGACCTGCCTACGCTATGGAAGGAGGAAGACAGGGAGGGTAAAACAGGGTGAAAATATCTATAATAATATAAGCGAAAGTGTGTGTGTGTGTGTGTGTGTGTGTGTGTGTGTGTGTGTGCGCGTGTGGGTGTGTGTGTGTGTGTGTGTGTGTGTGTCTGTCTGTCTGTCTGTCTGTCTGTCTGTCTGGCTGTCCGCGATAGGTGCCGCCCCCTGTGGCGGAATCCCATCATATGTCACAGTTTTGGAATCAGGTTGACCAGGGGAAGGTTTTAAGCCCACTTATAGGATGATCCGATCACTTTTTTTTTCTTCTTTTTTTTAGCAGCCTATTAGTGAGAACTGTGAAGAAAAAAAAGTGGGTTGCAAGAATTGAGGAAACCTTGATGTAGGGTGATGGGTAATAGGTGCGTGAATGGGTGGGGTTATGGGTAATGGGTGTGGGGTGATGGGTGAGTGAATGGGTGAGGGGTGATGGGTGAGGGAATAGATGGGTGGTGATGGGTAATGGGTGAGTGAATGGGTGTGTGGTGATGGGTAATGGGTGAGTGAATGGGTGTGTGGTGATGGGTAATGGGTGAGTGAATGGGTGGGGGGTGATGGGTGATGGGTGAGTGAATGGGTGGGGGGAATACATACATTTCAGGAAAGTTAGAAGGGGCTATCTGGAGAGTCTGTGTTTGGTGGGCCGAGGTGGTGGGTAATGGGTCTATCTGGAGAGTCTGTGTTTGGTGGGCCTTCGGCCCATCAAACAAAGGTGGTGGGCCAAAGGCCCACCAATAGCCCTCCGCAGGAGCTAGCCAAAAAGTCCGCCTGGAGGGCGGCTTTGCTTTCAGGAAAGTTAGAAGGGGCTCTGATGTGAATGGGTTGGCGTTAATACATACATTTCTACATCCACGATTTTAGGAAAGTTAGAAGGGGCTATCTGGAGAGTCTGTGATTGGTGGGCCGAAGGCCCACCAATAGCCCTCCGCAGGAGCTAGCCAAAAAGGCCGCCCGGAGGGCGGCTTTGCGGCTAGTAAGGAATAAAAGGGAAATGAGGAAAGGGAATGAGGAGTTAGAGAAGAGTGGAAATGCAACCAGGAAGTCAATATTCTAAGAAAGATGAATTAGAATGTTTTTGAGGCAGCTTACATGTTCGGAGGGATTATTATGCTACAGCTTCGTGAGTTAAGAATTTCGATATGAAACTACGTATAGATGCCACAAAAATGCGAATACTGACAGATTTCTCATTACTATGACCACACACACATACACACACACACACACACACACACACACACACAACACACAACACACACACACACACACACACACACCCCCCACCCCACAAAACACACACACACAAACACACACACACACACACACACACACACACACACACACAGAGCACAAACACCATGTATGTATCTAATTACACTACATAAAACTACAACATAAGAGGAAAAAAATAGAACACGAGGAAAAAAAAAGACCACAAGAACGACAACAGAATATAAACCAAAGACCAAGAAGAAAAAAAGACACGAAAAAAAAAAAAAAAAAAAAAAAACTGAGGACAAAATTACAAACAAAACATAAGAATGCTATGATAAAAACCTTGTTATTTTTACCCTACAGTCATAAACAAAGGCAAACAGCAGCCCAGACCACGGTGAAGAGAGACTCCAAGAGGGTGTGTGAGGTGTGAGGGAGTCTAAGCTATGTTAATGTATGCAGAGTTGTAGGTCTCGAGTACAGGCCGGGCTAATATGATGTAATGGACGAGGAGGAGAAGGGGGTAGAGGGAGAGTAGTAGTAGTAGTAGTAGTAGTAGTAGTAGTAGTAGTAGTAGTAGTAGTAGTAGTAGTAGTAGTAGTTAGTAGTAGCAGGAGTAGTAGTGTTAGTAGTGGCAGGAGGAGGAGGAGAGTAGTGGTAGTAGTAGTTAGTAGTGGGTAGTAGTAGTAGTAGTAGTAGTAGTAGTAGTAGTAGTAGTAGTAGTAGTAGTAAGTGGTGGTAGTAGTAGTAGTAATAGTAGTAGTAGTAGTAGTAGTAGTAGTAGTGGTAGTGGTAGTGGTAGTGGTAGTAGTAGTAGAAGTAGTATAGTAGTAGCGTTGCAGTAGTAGTAGTAGTGTTAGTAGTGGCAGGAGAAAGAGTAGTGATAGTAGTAGTAGGAGGAGAATGATGAAGATAAGCAAGGATAAGTAATGTTGATGTTGTTGAATATGATGGATAAGGAAATAAAACGGTAAGGAAAAAAGTGCGTCTATATAACAAGGTGCGAGGATTGAGTGTTATCCTGTGCGAAAATATCATGAAATTAAAAAGAAATGAATGAGGATGGAGGAGAAGATAGTGTGAGTGTATCCATCTAGTTGAATTCATCTAGTTGTATTTTACAGGGCCTGTAAAACTCGTATGGCCCCGTCTCCATATCAACATTTTAACATTCATCCTTAGTACTTATAATAGTGTTGCCGAAAACCACCCCGGGAGGCGGGTCAACAAACCCCTGGCTAACACCCGGTACCCATTCACTGCTGGGTGGACATGGGGTCGGGTTTTAAGAAGACCGCCCGTCTGTCTTCGCTCCACCCGGGGATTGAACCCGGGACATCTCGGTTGTGCGCCGAGCGTGCCCCTACATTACAGAGTACCTACGGAGTACCTGTGTGTGTGCGTGTATGTGTGTGTGTGTGTGTGTGTGGGGGTGTGTGTTGTGTTGTGTGTGTGTGTGTGTGTGTGTGTTGTCGTGTCTGTGTTCTTGGTGTGTGTGTGGTGTGTGTGGGGTGTGTGTGTGTGTGTGTGTGTGTGTGTGTGTGTGTGGTCTGTGTCTGTGTCTGTGTCTGTGTGTGTGGGGGGGGGGGTGTAAGGGGGGGAAGGAGAGAGAGAAAGAGAAAAGAGAAAGAGAGAGAGAGGGAGGAGAAAGAGTAGTAAAATAAAATGAGAGGCGGAAGGAAGTAAGGAGGGAAGGAAGGGAAAGGAAGAAAGGGATTGAAGGGAAGGGAGGGAAGGGAAGAAGAGGGGGAGGGAAAAAAGGGTGGGGGGGAAAGAAGCTTCAAGTTGGGGGAAGAAGAGGCAGGTGAAGGACTGTGCGAGGTAAGTTTGGCAAGTTATACAACGTCATTGTGAACTTTTTGTTAACTGTTAAGGGGGGAGAGAGAGAGAGAGAGAGAGAGAGAGAGAGAGAGAGAGAGAGGAGAGAGAGAGAAAAGAGAGAGAGAGAGAGAGAGAGAGAAGAGAGAGAGAGAGGGGAGAGAAGAGAGAGAGAGAGGAGAGAGAGAGAGAGAGGTGAGAGATAGAGAGAGAAGAGAGAGAGAGAGAGACTGGGTTTGGGAAGTAGAAGAGAGGAATGAGAGAGGCAGAGAATATATGGAACAAGAAAAGGGGTGGGAAAAGAGAAAGAGGTGTGTTGAGGAAGGAAGGGACGAAGACGAAGGAAAGTACGAGGGAATAAAAGTTTGTGGATATTTTATATTTGATAAGTGAGTTTTGTGTGTGTTGTGTGTGTGTGTGTGTGTGTGTGGTGTGGTGTGTGTGGGGGTGTGTGTGTGTGTGTGTGTGTGTGTGGTGTGTGTGTGATATTGTGATTATCCAAAATCACACACAAAATACACACACACCACCACACAACAACACACACACACACACCCCACACACAACACACACCACACACACCACACCACAACAACAACACACACACACACCCCACACACACAACAACACACACAACCACACACACATACACATCACACACCACACATACACACACAACATAAACACACACACACACACACAACACAACACACACACATACACAACACAAATCAACACACACACCACACACACACACACACACACACACACACACACAACACACACAAACACACACACACACATACACACACATAACAACACACACACACACACACATACACACACACACACACACACACACACACACATACACACCACACCACACAACACCACACACACACACACACACACACATACACATACACATACACACACACACACACATACACACACATAAACATAAACACACCACACACCCACACACACACCACACACACCACACACAACACCAAACATACACACACAACACACACACCAACACACACACACACACACCACACACACTACACAACACATACACATACACAAAAACACATACAACAAAAATAAAGCACACACACACACACACAACACAATAGGTCTGACACTACACAATACAACAAACAAAAAGCACAAACAACACAACGCAGGGAAAAGAGAAAAAAGTATAGCGGTAAAGATTTGGACAGAAACAACCAAGGAAAAGAAGTTAGAGTGGCAAGCATTCACCAGGGGAAGAATGAGGTCTGAAAGAAGGATGAGGGGAGGGAGTGGAGGGAAGTAGGGAGGAGAGGAGGAGAGAGACTAGAGAGGAGTGAGGGAGGGAGAGACAGACGGGGAAAAGGAGAATTTATAAAGGTGTGGGAGGGGAAAAGTGGAGGAGGAAGGATGAGGGGAGGAAGAGAGAGAGGGAGAGAGGGAAGAGAGGGAGAGGGAACGTGTAGATGAGGATGGGTTAGATTTAGTATGAGTTTAAGCACACGAGAGTGAGAATTACGAAGAGAAGAGAGAGAGAGGAGAGAGGAGAGAGAGAGATGAGAGAGATGAGAGAGAGAGAGAGATGAACAGACGAAACGTAAAAAAGAAAAAATTCAACAAAAACTATAACAGAAAACACAATCCTAAAAAACACAACACACACACACAACACACTATTCACACACACACACACACGACACACACACACACACACACACACACACACAACACACACACATCACACCACACACCCCCACACACACACACACACACACACACACACACACACACACACACCACACACACACCACACACACACACACACACATCACGACACACACACACACACACACACACACACACACATTCACAGTCACACACACACACACACACACACACACACACACACAACACACCCACACATCACGTCACACACACACACACACACACACACATTCACACACACACCACACACACAACACACACACACACACACACACACACACAAACACACACACACACACAAAACACACACACACACACACACACACACACACACACACACACACATTCACAGTCACACACACACACACACACACACACACACACATTCACACGCAAAGAGAACAAATTAAAACATTGTCCATCCATTATTCTCTTTGTTTCACCTAATGATTCTCTCTCTCTCTCTCTCTCTCTCTCTCTCTCTCTCTCTCTCTCTCTCTCTCTCTTCTCTCTCTCTCTCTCTCCTCTCTCTCTCCTCTCTCTCGTTGATTGCCCTTTTTGACTCACAGTCAAGACCAGCGAGGCAAGAATCACCATTAATTACAGGGCGATTAGAGTCACGTCAATTGTTGGAAAAATACTCGAAGCCATAATTATAATTAGAGACAAGACTGTTGATGACGTTAAAAGTAATGACCTAATTAGAGATTCGCGGCATGGATTTAGCAATAGAAAATCCTGTTTGTCAAATGTACAGATGTGTTGTAACGATTTCCTTTCTCTCTCTCTCTCTCTCTCTCTCTCTCTCTCTCTCTCTCTCTCTCTCTCTCTCTCTCTCTCTCTCTCTCTCGTCACACACCTAGACTTTCAGAAAACTTTCGATGACTCTACATTAGATACATTTAATGCGTTATAAGCGATGCACACAATTGTCTATTTCCCCTTTCCTTTGCCATATGGCTTTGCTGGTGTCATTATAGTTAACCCCTTGAGACCCACAACGTAATTTCCATTGTAATTTGGGTACTATTAGACGATTTTTAGTGAATATAAGCAATATTTTATAGATATGACCTGTTTAGTATCCTTGTCCACTAACTAATTTGGTATATTTAGTTACTTTTCATAAATCTAAGTCTCGAAAACATAAAAAAAATTTATAACAAAGGAAAGTTGTGGGCGTGAAGGGGTTAAGCACACCGTACACAGCATAGATGTACACAGCCTTCGCAGCCTCCCGCGTGTGCATGACTCGCGAAGTCGGAGCTTTTTGCAGTCACGTGACATTTGGGCAACTTTAAACCTTATTTTTATATATTTCTTACCTTGTTCCTTTGAAATGATAATGTTTAGAGTGATTTTTAACAGTTACGAATTTATTGCCTTTTACGAAATCTATTACCTATTAAATCTATTATCAAATATATTACCTTCTACGAATAAAAAATTCGCTGGGCAACTTGTCTATTGGCCTGGTATGGTTTACAAAGTACATGAGTGACAGCATTAGTATTAGTATTAGTGTTCAAAATGGCCTTGCAAGTATATCTGAAAAAGACTGATTTACTTTTATCATAACAAAAACAAACTTTAAACACAGCGTATGACAACATTAGCATTATAAAATCCCCAGAACACATTAATCACTGCAGACTATTGGCAGAATTAA
This sequence comes from Chionoecetes opilio, assembly GCA_016584305.1. Lineage (NCBI taxonomy): Eukaryota > Metazoa > Arthropoda > Malacostraca > Decapoda > Majidae > Chionoecetes > Chionoecetes opilio. The sequence goes on along the minus strand of JACEEZ010019540.1, from coordinate 27,613 downwards.
CAAGCTTGAAATAATGGATAGGCTATTGAGACGTGCAAAGCGGAACTCAATATCATGCATTACGTCATAGATTTCGCTGCAACAAAGGCGGAAACACTCGGGTTATCAGCGAGGCAACACGGCAGAAAGTAAAGCCGATACAATAATGAGCTCCACTAAATACGTAGAATACTTGAAAATTCCAAAATGACTTACGAATATCGCGGAAACTATAATGTTCTGCTGATCTGGGAATGAAAGTCAGATGGGAGACAATTGTACTAGAGTTCGTATTTGTTTGTTAATCATTAATATATTTCCGGAAACTGTTTGAGCTGTAGACTATTGATGTGTCCATCAGGAACTTTCTGGAAAACCTCTCTCTCTCTCTCTCTCTCTCTCTCTCTCTCTCTCTCTCTCTCTCTCTCTCTCTCTCTCTCTCTCTCTCTCTTTCCCCTTTTCCTTCCCTTCCTGATGTAACAATAATAACGTTAACGCGACACACACACCCTCCCGTTCCTCCTCCTCCTCCTCCTCCTCCTCCTTCTCCTCCTCCTCCTCCACACGCCTCCCTCCCGCCTCGTCACCTGAGAAAATCGTAGGAAATTTCATGGTATCTGCGCATTTACTTTTTTCATTGTCGTTCCTGCAAACCTGGAGGTGCGGGAGTGTGGCAGGAGGAGGAGGAGGAGGAGGAGGAGGAGGAGGAGGCCAGTCTGGTGTTCCTGATTTGTTCTCGTTGTTATGTTACCTGTTTCCCTTTCATACCGGGTTTCTTTGTCTAGTTGCCTGACTTTTTTGCTGTTCTATTGTTCTTTTGTCAAGTTTCCAGACACAAAAATTTAAGAAAAGGAATAATATACTGTGTGTGTGTGTGTGTGTGTGTGTGTGTGTGTGTGTGTGTGTGTGTGTGTGTGTGTGTGTGTGTGTGTGTGTGTGTGTGTGTGTGTGTGTGTGGGGTGTGTGGTGCGTGCGTGCGTGCGTGCGTGCGTGCGGGGCGTGCGGGCGTGCGTGCGTGCGTGCGTGCGTGCGTGCGTGCGTGCGTGCGTGCGTGCGTGCGTGCGTGCGTGCGTGCGTGCGTGCGTGCGTGTGTGTGTGTGTGTGTGTGTGTGTGTGTGTGTGTGTGTGCGCGCGTGCGCGCGCGCGTGCAGGCGCGTAATGAAGGAACGGCCGAGGTAACTCTCATTTAACTTGAGAACAGCTGCGCATCAAAACAACTTTCCGACCTTCAAACGCCAAACTTCTGGTGTTGATTGCTTCCAAAGTGACCGCGTTAGGGAACAATTATGGACCTGGAAAGCGGCGGTAGTTGTCGCTTCTTCTGCGGCATTCTCTTGTATAATAATGAAGTCTTTATTAAATGAATAGCGAAAAAAAAGTCTTATATATAGGGACATTATCTGTTTTTTAATGAAGTCTTAATCGAATGCAAAGCGAAAAAGTCTTCAATATAGGGAGATTATCATATTTTTTGTATCTGACTGCAGTTGACCAAAACTCTCGTTAATCCACCACCACATCAAACACATCCACCACCACCACAATAAGAAAATAATGAACTGAAATGAAATAAGAAATGATAAGAAAATAATGAAATGAAAAAATAATGGAAGAAACTTGGAAGAAACTTGGGATGAATATTTGGGGAAAACTTGAAAAATATGTTGGGAAAGTATATTATAGAAATTTTTTTTTAGGAAAAAGTGAAAAATGTGTACTTCCCGAGCCATGCTACATCGCCACGACCTCTTACAGTGCCAGGCTGAGCTATCCTTACTGTGACAGGCTGAGCTATCCTTACTGTGACAGGCTGAGCTATCCTTACTGTGCCAGGCTGAGCTATCCTTACTGTGACAGGCTGAGCTATCCTTACTGTGCCAGGCTGAGCTATCCTTACTGTGACAGGCTGAGCTATCCTTACTGAAGCAAAACTGGGGGGAAAATAGCTGGGGGGAAATAGAAAAAAATTATATAAAATCTATAAAATTTCGTGCGAGCTGAACTTGATTATTCTTTTGGTTTCATTATATTTCGCTCTCTGAATAATACTTTCTTCCTTATTGTCTTATGTTTTCTTCCTTATTTTCTAAAGTTTTCTTCCTTATTTTCTTGTTTTCTTCCTTATTTTCTAAAGTTTTCTTCCTTATTTTCATGTTTTCTTCCTTATTTTCTAAAGTTTTCTTCCTTATTTTCTTATGTTTTCTTCCTTATTTTCTTATGTTTTCTTCCTTATTTTCTAAAGTTTTCTTCCTTATTTTCTTGTTTTCTTCCTTATTTTCTTGTTTTCTTCCTTATTTTATAATTTTCTTCCTTATTTTCTTATGTTTTCGTCCTTATTTTCATGTTCTTATAAAAGGAGGTTAGACAATTTCATGGATGGGGATGAAAGGTGGATGTAGGTAGTGTTAAGTAACAGGAACTACCACGTGTTGGTCTCACGGTCTCTTGTAGCTTCCTTATTTTCTTATGTTCTGATGTTCTTACTAAAATAATCCATCAGTACCACCACCACCACAACCCTTCCCGAGCTTCCATGTTACAGCACAACCCTTCCCGAGCTTCCATGTTACAGCACAACCCTTCCCGAGCTTCCATGTTACAGCACAACCCTTCCCGAGCTTCCATGTTACAGTACAACCCTTCCCGAGCTTCCATGTTACAGCACAACCCTTCCCGAGCTTCCATGTTACAGCACAACCCTTCCCGAGCTTCCATGTTACAGCACAACCCTTCCCGAGCTTCCATGGTACAGCACAACCCTTCCCGAACTTCCATGTTTCAGCACAACCCTTCCCAGGCTTCCATTTTTACAGCACAAACCCTTCCCGAGCTTCCATGTTACCGCACACCCTTCCCGAGCTTCCATGTTACGTCACCACCAAAATTAACAGTGATTAAAAAAAGATCCCCAGCTCTCCATACCCTAACCTGCTGGTGTAAAAAAATATGTGGGTGATGTCAATTGGTACTGAGGCGATTGGTAAAGAAGTCAAGTGATCCCCAAGACAATTCGGCCCAAAGTCATATGAGACCCAAGACATAGGGGAATCAAGTCAATCTGGACACTAATCAATCCAGACCCTAATCAATTCCTGGTTTACCACAATCGGTCTACGGGCAATCCGACCCTGGGGCAGAAAATGTAATGTCTTAGGGAAACTTGGACATCATTACCAATCGCCTTTATACCAATTGACATGTAACTTATAGTCTATTTTTTTTAACGAGGCAAAAAATCCTGACCCCCTTTCTGCTTACTGACTGATATTTGATGCCAGCATAAGGGATACTACGCTCTTCAAATGTCAGCTGTATTTTATCATTGTTAACCATTTTATCAGGTAAACATAGGCATAATTTGAAGCATGGGACCTTGAGATGACATGGAATTTTTGCCTTGTTAAAAAAAATAGACTCAAGAGGGGTTGTATGGTGGATGAGTGACTAGTGGAGTCGTCTTGGGCTCGGTTCGAATCCCGCGCCTTGGCAGTAGTTTAAGGTGGATAAATAAGAGCTAAATAAAATAAAAGGATAAATGGGTATGTAAATGGATAAATAAGAGATAAAGGATAAAAATAATACATAAATAAGAAATAAACGGCTAATAATAATGGATAAATAAGAGATTAAAGAGGTAAAAAGGATAAATGGGTAAATGTCTGTCTGCCCAGGACCCACCTGAAGGTATCGGGCTGGGCAGGCACGACGCCCTTGTTTGGGGATGTTGAGTTGCGGCAGCCCATGCCTCGCCGTTGTTGTTTGTCTATGTGCGCCATGTACTGCATCTGAGGGAGAAGGAGGGGGAGTTAGTGAGGGGAGACAGGGGGTAGTTAGGTATCTGAGGGGAGGAGGGGGAGTTAGTGCATCTGAGGGGAGATGGAGGGGGAGTTAGTGCATCTGACGGGAGGAGGATGGGAGTTAGTAGATCTGAGGGGAGGAGGAGGGGGGGTTTGTGCATCTGAGTTGAGACGGGGAGTTAGTGCAAAATGGGGGGGAGACGGGGGGAGTTAGTACATCTGAGGGGAGAAGGAAGGAAGTTAGTGGGGGGGAGACGGGGGTAGTTAGTGCATCTGAGGGGAGAAGGAAGGGAAGTTAGTGAGGGGAGACGGGGGTAGTTAGTGTATCCGAGGGGAGAAGGAGGGTAATAAGTGCATCTGAGGGGAGGAGGGGGAGTTAGAGGGGAGAAGAAGGGGAGTTAGTGTATCTGAGGGGAGGATGAGGGGAGTTAGTGCCTCTGAGGGGAGGAGGATGGGGAGTTAGTAGATCTGAGGGGAGAAGGAGGGGGAGTTAGTGCATCTGAGGGGAGAAGGAGGACGCGTTAGTGCATCTGAGGGGAGAAGGAGGGGGAGTTGTGCATCTGAGGGGAGAATGACGCGTTAGTACATTGTCAGGAGGGAAGAGAGAGGGCATTAGAGGGGAGGAGGAGGAACAAGACACTTAAGGGATGAAGAAGAGGGAACAGAAGGGGAGAAATGGAATAACAGAGAGTCAGGGAAGGAAGATGAAGGTGACAGCAAGAGAACAGGACAGGTATAGTACGTGAAGGAAACACAAAGCAGAGAGGCTGACTGACGGAGAGGACAGACTGTTATAAGGTGAAATAAAAGGAAAATCATGAAATTTAAGATGAAATAAAAGGAAAATCATGAAAAAAGATGAAATAAAAGGAAAAATAGTGAAATAAAAGGAAAATCATAAAAAAATGAATTAAAAGAAAAATCATGAAAAAAAGGAAAATACTGAAAAAAAAGATTAATTCAAGGGAAATCTGGAAATAAAGATGAAATAAAAGGAAAATCATGAAAAAAAGATGAAATAACAGGAAAATCATGAAAAAAACATGAAATAAAAGGAAAATTATGAAAAAAAGATGAAAAAAAGGAAAATTATAAAAAATGAATTAAAAGCAAAATCATGAATAAAAAATGAAATAAACGGAAAATCATGAAATATAAGATGAAATAAAAGGAAAATCGTGAAATAAAATAAAATATTGATTATTGATTGACGCAATTAAAACCTGGAACTTCAGTCTTAAGTAGTAGGTAAGGCAGCGTACTACCGGCCCTTCCATGCTCCGAAATGAGGGAGTTAATCAGGAATACGATCGTCTGAAGGGAGAGAGAAGGGAGAGTCTGGTCCCTCTTGTGTCTCTCACCTTATCCCTCTAGTGGCGAGGCATCGAGGTGGTCCCGTTCCTGCCTGTCTTTATTCCTTCCTCTGGTCCTTATTACTCTCTCGTGTGTGTGTGTGTGTGTGTGTGTGTGTGTGTGATTCACCCACTGTCTTGTCCACGTGAGTCGGACTCGCGATCGCCAGTTTCACCCTCCGGACGAGCTTGCTCATTATTACCGATCTTTGGGTAATGCTGGGACCTAACACACGACATATTCCCATCTCCTTGCTCAAGGGGGACAGAAAGCGGCTGCATGTCAGTGAAAAATCCCCGGGAGCGAGCGGGGATTATAACCGATGAACCACAGAATGGCGCGTCAAGCTCTTATCCACTAGACCAGCGAGCGGTGTGCTCCCGTGTGTGTGTGTGTGTGTGTTCTCTAAAGCTTTCCGGGCCCTAACTTTTGGAACGTCCCCCGGAAAACTGTACCTCAAACCCATAAGGGGGGGGGAAAGAGAAGGGGGAAGTGGGGGAAAGAGGGGGAAGGGAGGAGGTGGGGCTACGAAAGACTTCCTGTAGAGGTCGCAGTCGATGCCTGGATTCCAATACATGGTCGATGATAAACTGGGTAATATTATGTACAAGGCTTCAATGCATCGCCTCGTCTGTGACACTTGATGCTTTACTTCCACAACACTTTCCCTTTGCCCAACAGCCTGGATGGATTCTCATTTTGAAGGGTGTCATATTTAACTATTCTTTTAATTATCTAGGTAAACTTTAACGTAAGACAAAGAGAAATGTTCAAAGCTTATGTTCGAAGTATTATGTATTATTAAGTATTATGTAGTATATGTATTAAGCAAAACATGATAATGATTGATGTACGGAATGCATCTGTTTGCGTTATCTCTCTAAATATGTTGCGCATGTGTAAATATTAAATATGTATAAAGTCCATTTCGTCTCATTCCGGTGATGAACTCTGCTGCTTATGAGCATGAAATGTTCGAAATTATCTTTTTTTTCAAGTGATATAAATTTTACTTTCAGGGGGAAAAAAACGGCAGCAATTTTTTTTTGTAAAAATGAGGGGGTGGTTACAGGGACTGATGTAAAGGCTGTAAAGGACTTACAGGGACTGATGTAAATTCGAGCTTTAAAAGTTCTAACCATCAAACCCACTTTTTTTCTTCAAATCAATGGCAGAGTTGTTTAGCGAAAACCAGTAACGGGGACTTGGGGAGCGGGAGCAGAGTAGTTAGCGTCACCAAGAAAACAGAAGAATAATCAGCATTTATTGTGTTTGGAAGAAATAATAAAAGACTAACGGAGTAACGTAGTGCACATGACTAGAAAAAAAAATTGAGAGGAAGAACGTCGATTATTATTACGTCTATATAATGAACTCTATAGTCAGTAATATGCGTGAGCCTTGTATGAACGGTGAAACACTATTGGTTATTAGTATACACATAATTAGGCAAGGTGAACAATATGGTTGAGACAGGTTTTGTGAGGACGTGAGAAAGACCTTTGTTCAGATGGTTGAGATTAGAGTAAAGAAGAGTCGATGTTGAACAGACGGATATAATACTGCAGGAGGAATGATGAAATATAAATGAATATGGGAAGACTTGAAGAAGAGGAACAGTTCGTCTTTCTGGGAGCAATAATCGGAAAGACTCGGTGTCAGGGAGAGAAGATCAATAAAGCGAAGGATATGAGAGGAGTTGGAGGCATGAAGGGCGTGATGGGAGGGAAAGTTCACAGAGGAAGCAGCAAGAATCCTTCACGAGATGACCTTGACACGTGTTTGATGATGTGCGTGAAGTCAGGAGCGATGGCAACAGGGATGAGGCTGCATATGTTGAAGAGTATGCTTATACAGCACATGTTTACTGGTGATGAAAAGAGTGATACAGGCATGTGAGGGTGTGTGGTGAGGCAATAGTGCCATGCTGAAACAACGACGGAGATGAGAGTAAAGCGAGGCGACGTGAACAGCATCAGGAGAGAGAGAGAGAGAGAGAGAGAGAGAGAGAGAGAGAGAGAGAGAGAGACAGAGAGAGAGAGAGAGAGAGCTACTCACATTAAGTTTTTGCTTGACAAGGTTTGACGCGTAATGAAGCAAAAATGCTCTCTCTCTCTCTCCTCTCTCTCCTCTCTCTCTCTCTCTCTCTCTCTCTCTCTCTCTCTCTCTCTCTCTCTCTCTCTCTCTCTCTCTCTCTCTCTCTCCTCTCTCTGTGTGTGTTATTCATCCATTGTCCACGCGAGTTGGACAGTCAGTGTGTGTGTGTGTGTGTGTGTGTGTGTGTGTGTGTGTGTTCTCCACTCTTTTCTCTTATATAAGTGGATATTTTTTCTGCCTGGGTGTGTGGGTTGGGTTATCCATGGCGGTTGCCTTGCTTGCTTCAGGTGGGGACAGGAACTCGTTACGACTGAACACACACGCTACAAATACAGTCATTTTGCCTTGTATAGATAACCTTAATAAACCACAGCGGAAATAATGCTATATATTTCAGTAAGAATATAAAAAAATGCAAACAGGTCGACTCTTATAATGCATTCTTAATCATAGTTGACTTAACAGAAGGTAGCTACTTGTATCAATATTGTAAAAAAGCGGAAGAGCGTTCAAATATTTGTATTCGACACTGAACACGAGTTTTTATTTCAGTTCTGTTTTCTTTTTCGTATTAATAACATCATTATTAATAAATAAATAATAAAGGATCATTAAACCTGCAAAGCAAAATAAATACTGAAACTATGTCATTCAAACTGGTAAAACGTAGATGAAAAAGAAAAAGGGAGAAACTGGTTCACAAATAGGGTGGTAAATGGTTGGAATGGACTCAGTCGTCAGGTAGTTAGTGCGGAGTCAATAGGGTTTTAAAAGGAGGCTAGACAGACAATTTCATGGATGGGGATGAAAGGTGGATGTAGGCAGTGTTAAGAACAGGAACTACCACGTGTAGGTCTCACGGCCTCTTGTAGCTTCCGTATTTTCTTATATTCGTAAATCATACTTTCATTACCAATTTTCTTCATAGTATATAAAACTCGAATCCAAAGTATAATTCATGTACTAGAGGGTTAGAAAAGTACTCTATAGGCTCTAAAAGTATAAATATTGATGTGTCTTTCTTAGTGCGGGGACGTCAGCTTCAAAACCTTGTTGGGGCCCCGCGAGTGAACCCAAGACAGACTTCTCCCAAGACGACTTCGGGAGTAACTTGTGACCGAAACCTCGTTGTCCAAGAACAAAATGGTAAGGGAACGACACCTATCCATTATATCCATTAGGGACGATAATAAAACAAAACTTATAATATTTTTGTGTATACGAGTGTCTTGAAATATTTGTCGAAGTATTTTTTTTCTTCAAATCCGTGACTTTTCGTTAATTAGTTTTCGTAGGTGTTAAAGTGTCCTGCTCTAGTGACAGCAAGATATGACGGAGAAAAATAAGCCATCTGAGTTAGTATTACATTGTTTTAACCCTTTCACACCCAGATCTTTCATTTGCTATATATAATCGTCTGTTGTTAGTCATAAAATTCCGAAAACTAACTAAATATACTAAATTAGCTAGTGGACAAGGATACTAAACAAGTCACATCTATAAAATAATGCTTATATTAATCAAAATCGTCTAATGGTACCCAAATTTACAATAAAAATTACGTTCTGGGACTCAAGGGTTAATTGGCGGCATGACAGTATTTGCCGCCGTCGCGTTGATTCTTAGGTAATAAAAAGAACTTCGAGAAATAGATCTAAGGGACAGAAAAGGAGGAGGAGGAGGAGGAGGAGGAGGAGGAGGAGGAGGAGGAGAGGAGGAGGAGGAGGAGGAGGAGGAGGAGGAGGAGGAGGAGAGGAGGAGGAGGAGAGGAGAGGAGGAGGAGGAGGAGGAGGAGGAGGAGAAAAAGACAAAACGAGAAAAAGACAAAAAACTGAACGAAACTGATAAACGATACTTAAAGAAAATGACGGAATAGGACAAGATATCACAAACAAAATATAGCTAGAAAAAAAAAAACTCGCCAGGGAAATAAAGCAAACAACAACTAAACAACAAAAACGACAAAATTAAGGAGACACATATTTGGGGGGACTATATAACACACACACACATACACAAGGGAGGTGGGTGGGAGCACCAAAACGCTATACCACACATCTCAGCTTCATCTCGGCGGAAGGATTGGAACTTTGCTAAACAAAGGTTCGGCAGGCGTCCGCCGTCAGGAGTGGAAACCGCGGACAACCTTTTTCCATTTTCCTTTTTTTTCCCCGGGGGCCCCTTTGGGGGGGAGGGTGGGTTCCTTTTTTTCTTTCCCTCTCTCCTCTATTCTTCTCTTCTCTGTATCTCTCTTCCTCCCCTTCCCTTCCTCCTTTTTCTCTCTCTCGGCATCTCTCTTCTTCTCTTCTTCTCTTTTTGCTTGTTCTTTTATTCTTTTTCCTTCCTTTCTTCCTTTTTTTTTTTAAGTTTTCTTTTCTCCCCTCCTTTGTGTTTTAACCCTAAATTTATTTTTTCTTCCCTTTCCCTTAAAAAAAAATCCTTTTCTTCTTCCTCTTCTCCTCTATCTCCTCTCTCTCTCCCCCTCCTTCTCCTCTTCTCCCTCTATCTCGGTCTCTCTCTCTCCTCCCCTCTCTTCCTCCTCTCTTCTCTCCCCTCCCCTTTCCCCCCTTCGCTTTTCCCCCTTCCCTTTCTCTCTCTCCTCTCTTCTCTTCTCTTCTCTCCTTTTCCTTTTTTCTTATCTTTCCTTTTTTTATTTCTCAATATATTTTTTTCTCTCTTCTCTTTCTTCTTTCCTTCCTTTTTCCCTCTTTTCATTTCCTCTTTTTTTTCTCCTACTCGTCCTCTCTCCTCTTTTCTCTCTCTCGCTCTCTCCCTCTCTCTCTCCCTCCTTCTCTCTCTCTCTCTCTCTCCTCCTCCTCTCTTCTCTTCCCCTCTCCTCTTCCTCCTTCCTTTTCCTCTCTCCCCTCTCTCTCTCAAACTCCCTTTTTCTCTCTTTTTCAATCCTCCCCCCTTCTTCTCCTTATGCCTTTTTCCCTTCCTTTTCGCCCTTCTTCTCTCCTTCCTTCCTTTCCTCTCCCCTCTTTCTCCCTTTGTTTTCCCCCTTTCCTCTTTTTCCTTTCCCTTTCATCCTTCCTTTTTCCTTTATCCAACCTCCTCTTCCCCTTATTTTTTTTTTAAAACTCAACCCCCGGGGCGCGGTGGTAGAACACGGTGGTTTGGTCCCGGCGCCATTCGGTCAGGGTTCGAGTCCACCAAATCGTCCTGGTGTGGTGGCGCTTTGTATAGTCAATAACCTTGTAGTTGGTACTTGCAAAATGTCTAGATAGGATCAAAATATCTTATCTTATCTTACAACCAATGCACTCCCTCTTGCAATAACCATATTTTCCCCTCTCCCCTCCCCTCAGATACCCTCGCTTCCACCATTTTTTCCCCTCAAATACCCTCGCTCCCACCTTCTCCCCTCTCTCTCCCTCCCCTCAGATACCCTCGCTCCACCCCTTTTCCCCTCAAATACCCTCGCTTCCACCTTCTCCCCCTCTCTCCCTCCCCTCAGATACCCTCGCTTCCACCATTTTCCCCTCAAATACCCTCGCTCCCACCTTCTCCCCTCTCTCCCTCCCCTCAAATAACCCTCGCTTCCACCTTTCCCCTCACTCCCCCCGCTTCCCTTCCTCCCCCCCTCTCTCCCTCCCTTCAGATACCTCGCTTCCACATGCTTCCCCTCAGATACCCTCACATCCACCTTTACCCCACTCCTCCCCTCACACTCGCTTCCCCCCTTCTCCCTCTCCCTCCCCTCACTTACCCGGCCGTTTAAATGAGGCTGCTCCAGTGAAGTAGATGTAGGTGAAGTTTTTCAGGGACGGGGAACGGTGAAGTTGAGAGCGTAGGTGTTTAATGACGCCCTCCCTCACGTAATAGAGGGTCCGCCAACAAGCCCGGGGGAAGGAGGGAAAAGGAAGGGTTAGTAGGAACCCTTTGTACGTCGTGTGTGTTGGGAGGTGGGTCCTATGGGGTGTGTGGGGGTGTGTGTGTGTGTGTGTGGTGTGTGTGTGTGTGTGTGTGTGGTGTGTTTTGTGTGTGGTGTGTGTTTTACATCATAAAAGACTGGCCAAGGGAAAAAAAAAAGAAGTAACAAAATGATCGCTTAGTTGGCAGACCTATAAAAAGACAGTAAGAGAATATAATAAAGGGGGGGGGCGGTGTGTGTGGTGTGGTGGTGTGTGGTTTTGTGTGTGTGTGGTGTGTGTGTGTGTGTGTTTTGGGGTGTGTGTGTTTTGTGTGTGGTGTCATACTTCGCCTTCTTTTTTTCCCCCTATGGTGCATTTTTTTTTTTTTGTATATTTTTAATTTCCTTTTAAACAACTATATAAGTACGGGGTACATAATTATAGTGTACGTAGTTAATACATGTTACTCGTACCCTACCCGTGGGTCTCTCTCTCTCCTCCTCTCTTTTCTCATCTCTCTCCCTTTTCACTCTCTCTCTCTCTCTCCTCTTCTCTCCTCTCTTTTCTCTCTCTCTCCATCCTCCTCTTTTCTCTCCTCCCCTCTCGCCGTAAAATTCATCTTTATCCCCCTTTTACGTTTTTTTCCCTCTATGCTTGTGTCCTATTAATTGAGTTGCTTTTCCAGTTATTCTGTCTATCATGTTTGCTGTCTCTTTTCCCCTTTTTTTTCTTTTTGCATTGCTTTCTCCACTCCTTCTCCTGTCCCCGTAAACATGGCAAACTTTCAAACTGTTCGTCCTCCCTCCCTTATTTTTTTCTATTTTGGTTCACATTTCAGTTTCCTCCGAACGCGTTTTCCTTTTAATTCGCCATTCACTCATTTTAATCTTTTTGTTTTTTTTTCTGTTCAGAGTCCGGGACCAGTTTTGAAATTTTTTCTCTCGTATTTTTGTTTGCGTGTGTCAGTTTTTTCCTTTTACTTGGTCCCCTGAGAGAGAGAGAGAGAGAGAGAGAGAAGGGGAGAGAGAGAGAAAGAGAGAGAGAGAGAGAGAGAAAAGAGAGGAGAGAAGAGAGAGAGAAAGAGGAGAGAGAGAGAGAGAGAGAAAGGTCCTTTACCGGTGGCCCCCGAGATGGCATCTCGTCAAACAATCCTTGTCGAGGGTTCCTGTCTGACTTCACTTCCAGGCGAGACACGATGATTGTGGATATACATGCTTCTTACTCGTGGCGGGGTGTGGGTGTGTAAGTGTGTGTGGTGTGGGGTGTGTGGTGTGTGTGTGTGTGGGGTGTGTGTGAGAGTGGCTGGGGTGTGTCGGGGGGAGGGGGTTGTGTATGTGTCTGTGTCTGTTGGTGGCTGGGGGTGGTGGGGGGAGTGTGTGTGTGTTGTGTTGGGGGTGTTGTGTGTGTGTGTGTGTGTGTGTGTCTGGTTGGGGTGAGTGGCTGGGGGTGTGGGGGGAGTGTGTGTGTGTGTGTGTGTGTGTGTGTGTGTGTGTGTGTGTGTGTGTGTGTAATGTGTGTATGTTGGTGTGTGCG
>JACEEZ010019540.1:0-12500 GCA_016584305.1 Chionoecetes opilio | reverse complement strand
CTCCGAGGGCCAAAGAAACTGTGATCTCCGGCTTGTGTTTATTTCCTCTTTGGTTTTACAAGTTCCTTTGGTACATACAGAATATATATTTCACTGCCCCTTGGCAGCGGCTAGGCACCAGACTCCCAAGTCCTCCTCGGGTACCAACTGGACAGGGAGCGAGCGTCCCGGTGTGGGTGGCTTGGTGCACGTTGGTGTCCCCTGGGGACTGGGTGCCCAACAGGAGAGGCGGCCAGGAGTCCCACCGCGGTTGGCCTCAGTCACCAACAGGACAGGGATTGAGCGTCCCGGTGTGGGTGGATTGAGGTTGGGCGGTGTCTTCAATGGACTGGACGTCCAACGGGAGAGGCGACCAGGAGTCTCACCGCGATTGGCCTTACCACCAAGGCCTCTGCGGCTCGGTGATGGCGTGATGGGGGAGGTAGGGAAGGGCACCGCCAGGAGCGCCTGTAACTGACGGCGTGCATGGGTCAGTCGGGGTGTGTAAGGCGGGGAACACCCGCCTTTTCCAGCTGCACGGGGATCCGCCACAGCCTCCTGTAGATAGTGGAAGAGAGGAACGGGACGGGGAGGACAGGTAGGGAATGACGGAGTGGGAGTAGGAGTGGAGGTGCTCTCACGGTGACGAGCTGGCGTCAACACCGGAGTAGGGATGGGAGTTGGGTGGCTCTCACGGTGACTGATGGTTGTCTGAACCGGAGTAAGGGAGGTGAGGTGAGGAGAGGATGCCTGGGGGACTTTGCGTCGCGGCCAGGGAGGAGGAGAGGAAGCCTGGGGGACTTTGCGTCGCGGCCAGGGAGGAGGAGAGGAAGCCTGGGGGACTTTGCGTCGCGGCCAGGGAGGAGGAGAGGAAGTCTTGGGGGCATGGCGCTCCAACCAGGACTGACCGCCTGTGGCTGTGCGCGCCTTATATACCCCTCGCTCTCCTTGAGCTTGAACTTGAGTGCGGCCACCATGCTGATCATTCCCGTGTCTTGATTGTGGCTGTGTCTTCGTCACACTGCCCCTCTCTGCGTGTAGCGGGCGTCCACGGCCGCATTGAGTTGTCCACCGGCCTTCGGACGAAACGAAGACCCAGTCACAGCCAGCGGTGAGGGAGCCAAGATGATAACTCAGCAGTCGGTTTGGATGATGTGTAGCAGTTTTAACCGAGATCTGGACCTGCTCGCCCAAATCTATAGCTTCTGTGACGCGGGAAAGGAAGTTTCGTTGCCGACGAGCTGAGATGGTGGTTGATTTCCATGAAGCCCACGCGTATTTAGTGTTGGTCCCGTTTGGAGATTCCATTGCGTCAGGCTGCGCGTGTATCCCTTGGCTTGCTGTCACAAGGGCAACTGAGGGTGGGCTGGGTGGCGCGTTGTCCCCTCCTGCGCCGGGTTGCCGATGATCGCCAGTATACTCTTCTTCCCCCGCCCCGGGTTGCCGATGATCGCCAGGTAAACTCGTCTATATTGCTCAAATCTGCTTCCGAGAGCCACTCACCCCACCTCTGTGGCGCCCTTGTACGTCTGGCAGTACGTCGTGGTCTTGAAGCCTCCTGTGCATTCCGTTGAGGTCCTCGGGGCAGATCTTCAGTGTTATCACCCTCTTTTTGGTGCGTTAGTGGCGGCGTGACGTAAAGCGACCCGCTATTTTGATTTTGTTGTTTAGGTGATTCACGATACGGTTTTGCGTGGGTGATGTGAACTGTGCGTGGCCCTACTCCTGTATCGTAAGTTATCTGGAACAGGGAGGGGAGAGCAGTGATGACGAAGGGCCCATGCCAATTTGGTGCGAGCTTGTGATGCCGGTTGGGGGGAGGAACCTTCACTAGTACCGAGTCTCCCACGGTGAATGGGTGAGCCACCTCTTGGCGTGACGTAGGGCAGCATTTCGCACTACATCATGTGCGGCGCGTAGGGTACGTTGTAGTTCCCGTAGGTATTGAGTGGTAGTAGGTGCGGTGCTGGGTGATGGGGATTGCAAGGTGAGGCCATCTGCCGGCAGCCGGGGGTTGCGTCCAAAGAGTAGCCAGTGTGGTGAATAACTCGTAGCGTCGCTGGGGGCAGCGTTCAACGTGAGCTGTATTGCGGGCAGGGCACTGGGCCAATCACCTGAAGAGTTGTCGGCGAGGCTGGCCCTAATGGCGTTGTTGATCGTGCGATGAACACGTTCACATATTCCGTTGCCCTGAGCATAGTACGGGCTAGTGTGGATTAGTTTGTACCCAAACACTTCTCCCAAGTGTTCCCACAGGCGGCTGGTGAACTCTGGGCCGCGGTCGGAGAGGATGGCCCGGGGATGCCAAATACGGAAATGACATTCTGCAGCAAGAGTTGGGTAACTGTAGACACCTTGTGGTTGCTCGTAGGGACAGCAATAACGTACCGTGAGAAGCAATCAATAAAGGTCACTATATACTGCTTCTTGTCGTACATAGGTAGAGGTCCCATCACATCTACGGCTAGAAGTTCCCACGGTTGAGATGCAGTTATGTGGCCTTTTACTTTCACCTTTGGCCGGTAGTCAGTTCCTACTTGGCAACCGCGGCACTGGGACGCGACTGCTTGGGCGAGGGTGGACGCGTTGTCAGTATAGTACCGGGTCCTGAATAACGCCAACGTTTTCTTGAATCCTGGGTGTCCTCCTTGGGACGAATGGAGGGACGAGAGAAAACGGTGCGCCGCCTTAGGTCCCAGCATCACCTGCCCTTCATGGTTCATCACACGGCCGTCGCATACACGCAGTCTTCCACGCCACTTCTTGGCCAGCCAGGAGGGCCATGTCCTGTCTGCCGCGGCTTCCTGGAGTTGATGGTGTTCTTCTGCGACGTCGTCAGTCACGGCTGCCATGTGGAGTAACTGATCGATCTGAGGCTGGTCCATAGGCAACCTAGAGAGGCCGTCTGCGTGTCCCTGCAATTTTCCTGGCCGGTGTTTGATGGTGAAGTCGTATTCTTCTAACTCGCTAGACCATCGGTGAAGAAGAGCGCTTTCCGTGGACATGGTTTTCAACCATGTAAGGCTGTAATGGTCGGTGAACACCTCGAAATGATTGCTGAGTAGATAAGGACGGAAATGCCGAATACCCCAGACCACCCCTAAACATTCTTTCTTCGTTGTGCTGTAGTTCTTTTCCGAGGTGCTGAGGGTGCGGCTGGCACAGGCAATTATCCTTTCCTTTCCGTCCTGCCTCTGCGAAAGGACAGCACCCAGTCCAAAGTTGGATGCATCTGTATAAAGGTAAAGGGCTGGGAGAAGTCTGGGTAGGCGACGATAGGGGGCTGGGTGAGGTGTTCTTTGAGGCTCCGGAATGCTTGCTCACAGTCGGTTGACCAGCTCCAGGTGACCCCCTTATCCAGGAGGCGGTGGAGGGGTGCTGCTATATCAGCGAAGCCCTTGACAAATCTTCTGTAGTATGACGCCAAACCGAGGAAACTACGTAATTCACGAACGTTGGTAGGTGGTGGTATGTTGCCTATGGCCCTTAGCTTGTCAGGGTCTGGCTGGATGCCACGGCCACTCACCACATGTCCCAGAAATGGTACTTCCTCACGAGCTAGACAGCATTTGGATGGCTTGAGCTTGAGCCCAGCTTCTCGGATCCGCTCAAACACCTCCCGAAGTCGCTGCAGATGAATGGTCCAGGTTGGAGCATATACGATGATGTCGTCCAAGTAAGCGAGACACGTTCTCCACGTCAGGCCCGCCAAGACAGCGTCCATCAGGCGGGAGAAAGACGCTGGGCCGTTGCAGACTCCGAAGGGGAGGACCTCGAACTCCCATAGTTGGCCATTACCTGTGCTGAAGGCAGTCTTCGCCTTGTCCTTCCCACGAATAGGGATTTGCCAGTAGCCACTCTGTAGGTCTAGCGTAGAGAACCATCTGGAACCGTGGAGGGCCTCCAACGTGTCGTCAATACGCGGGAGTGGTTGAGCATCCTTCACTGTGACCGCATTCAGGCGCCGATAATCCACACAAAACCTTAGTGACCCGTCCTTTTTTTTCGCCAACACCACAGGGGACGACCAAGGACTTGTCGATGGTCTGATAATCCCGTGCCGAGCCATGGAATCGACTTGAGAACGTTCCTCTTCTCGGCGTGCTGGTGGTTGTCGTCGGAATGGTTGCTTGATTGGAGGTCCTTTTGTGTAGATGCGATGTTCCGCAAGACTAGTTAACCCGTTGTCGTCCTCTCCCTGCGCGAATATATCCCCATAGTCCATTAGGAGGTTCCTCAGGTCACAGGTTTGAGATGGCGTCAGACCGGTAGGAATAACCGGAAAGATCGTTGTGCCCGAGAAGTTTGTTGGCGTGTCCGTAAGCTCCCCTGGATCTACTGAGCCAATCTCCCACCCTTTCTGCAATCGTACTGACTCCGCAGTGTGATTGGCAATGGCGAAGACTGATGAGCCTCCATCCGATACAGTGGGTGCTGCCCTTAGCCCGGGGGGAAGCTTCGTGGTAGGAGAGAAGACAGTGATGTTGCTTAGAACGTCGTGATGCAGGAGTATTTGCCGCCGGCTGTTGGGCGGAAGGTCATGTTCTGAGGAAGATATAAGATCCTGGGAGCAGTATCACGATTTCCTCCAGGCTCTGCTGTACTTTCGTGAGCCAAAATTTTTACTCTGAGTGGTTTAAGGACGTCCATCCCGAGTATTCCGTCCACTCCCGATAAGCCCTTCAGGACAATAAGTGGACCCTGTAATACGTTCTCGTCCCACTGCAGCTGAAGCCATCTAGTCTCTCCAGCTACAGCCAATGTCGTCCCGTCGGCTCCTTGAACAGGTGATGTACATTGGAGATTCCCCAAGTTATGCTTATGCTGGTTGTAGAAGGTGAAGGAAAGGCAGCTGCGGCTGGCTCCCGTGTCAACCAAGACTAACGCCTTATTTCCTTGCACGGTGATGGGCACTGTGATGTTATTGGCATCAGGCCTTATGGGGTTCATCCAGTGCCCTACGGACGACCCCCGTTGGAGTTTAAAGGCCGGAATTTGTTGGTAGAGTTTCTGGCCTTGCGACACTCCCGTTGTAGGTGACCAATGTTGCCACAGTTCCAGCACCTGAGTTCGTCCTTGCTACGACGCTGTTCTGGTGTCCTGCGTCGCTCTCCTGTGTGTCGTTCAACAGGTGGCGCTGCAGGGCGGCAATAGTGGATTCTAGTGGTCAAGGCGAGAAGGTGCAGGTTGTTCTGTGGCTGCCACGATAAACTGGTGTTGGTGGAAGGGTTTTCATCAGCTGGTGATGACGTTCAGCTTCTTCCCAGGCCGTCTCCAGGGTTGTAGTTCTTGTTCTTAATACCTCTCGTTTTAGATTGAGGGGCAAGGCTTTCAAGAAGGCTTCCATAGCTTCCCGCTCGATGATGGGTTGCCCTGCTCCATTGAATGCACGGTTGGCCAGCTGTCGAGCTTGTCTTGCCAAAGCGCGCAGGCTCAGGTCCCCCTGTGTGAGAGTGGCGAGGTCCCTTCGGCTAGCATTTTCTTCATCTGGGTGGCCAAGTTCTTTTTTTAATGCTGTCTTCCATTCCTCCCACGTAGCTGCTGTGATGGCTGTTGTTACATCATTGCCAACGTCGCCGATGGTAATCTTACACCATTTGGCGCGTCGCCCAGCTGGGATTTCTTGAAGTTCGCAGTGTAGCTCGAAACGGTTCAGCCAATTGTCAATGGTGTCGTTATCCGGGTTGAAGGGGCGTTGTTTCTCCATGGTGCTCCGTATGTGGCCTGTCGGAGGACCACCGCTGCCGCCAGTGTTACGTGGCTATATCAGGTTCTCTCCGAGGGCCAAAGAAACTGTAATCTCCGGCTTGTGTTTATTTCCTCTTTGGTTTTACAAGTTCCTTTGGTACATACAGAATATATATTTCACTGCCCCTTGGCAGCGGCTAGGCACCAGACTCCCAAGTCCTCCTCGGGTACCAACTGGACAGGGAGCGAGCGTCCCGGTGTGGGTGGCTTGGTGCACGTTGGTGTCCCCTGGGGACTGGGTGCCCAACAGGAGAGGCGGCCAGGAGTCCCACCGCGGTTGGCCTCAGTCACCAACAGGACAGGGATTGAGCGTCCCGGTGTGGGTGGATTGAGGTTGGGCGGTGTCTTCAATGGACTGGACGTCCAACGGGAGAGGCGACCAGGAGTCTCACCGCGATTGGCCTTACCACCGAGGCCTCTGCGGCTCGGTGATGGCGTGATGGGGGAGGTAGGGAAGGGCACCGCCAGGAGCGCCTGTAACTGACGGCGTGCATGGGTCAGTCGGGGTGTGTAAGGCGGGGAACACCCGCCTTTTCCAGCTGCACGGGGATCCGCCACAGCCTCCTGTAGATAGTGGAAGAGAGGAACGGGACGGGGAGGACAGGTAGGGAATGACGGAGTGGGAGTAGGAGTGGAGGTGCTCTCACGGTGACGAGCTGGCGTCAACACCGGAGTAGGGATGGGAGTTGGGTGGCTCTCACGGTGACTGATGGTTGTCTGAACCGGAGTAAGGGAGGTGAGGTGAGGAGAGGATGCCTGGGGGACTTTGCGTCGCGGCCAGGGAGGAGGAGAGGAAGCCTGGGGGACTTTGCGTCGCGGCCAGGGAGGAGGAGAGGAAGCCTGGGGGACTTTGCGTCGCGGCCAGGGAGGAGGAGAGGAAGTCTTGGGGGCATGGCGCTCCAACCAGGACTGACCGCCTGTGGCTGTGCGCGCCTTATATACCCCTCGCTCTCCTTGAGCTTGAACTTGAGTGCGGCCACCATGCTGATCATTCCCGTGTCTTGATTGTGGCTGTGTCTTCGTCACAGGTGGTGTATCAGCGCTGTCACGTAGGCAGGAGTAACGTCAGCAAGAGGTGTAGTGGCGAGTCACTGGAGCGAGGGAAGGCAGTCCGCCTGCAGACTACAACACGAGACCCACCTCGCCACCACCACACCTGCCATCTGTTCGCTGCCCCGCCGCCAGTACTCACCCGTAGCTGTGTTGTGAACTGTGTACTATTTCCTCCACGTGTTTTGTTAAGTAAAGAGAAAAAGCAAGATTTGTTTTCCTTACTGCCACAAGCTATCGAGGCAGTATGGGGGATAAGTTTGACTTGAAGCTGATCCCTGAGTAGATGGAAATTGGTGCGCACGCTGTGGGGAGTGGCTGGAAAGGGGGGGAAATTTAGCCCTGCAAGCTTCGGGGCCCGTCGCGATAAGCAAGTGTGATCCCACTACCCCTAACGGGGGTCCCTTCGCCGTGTCCCTTTAAAAGCTGGCCGGGGCCCGGACGGAAAAAAAGACTAAAAAGGTAAAGGGGAGTTCCCGTGGCCCGCTTTTGAAAGTAAAACCCTTTTACTTTGGAATATGAAAAATTTCGTGAGCCAAAAATTTTGCGCAGTGGAGAGTCGCCAGATGGTATTTGGCTGAGCTTGGGCGATGGATCTCTGTTTGGGGGGAAGTGAGTGAAAAAAGGCCCTTTTTGCCTGCCCTTCGTGGCGGGATGCCGGAGGAAGTCCCCCAGCTACCCCGGAGCTGGGTCAGTAGGGGGCTTTTGGGACTTAAAACCCGATTCTGCCGGGGCCCAAGACCCGGCCCATCGGGGAGGGACAGCCCCCTTGGATCATCGGGGGCGTGCCTTGGTGCCACAGGGGCTAGGGGCGCCGTGCCTCGGGTGGTGCTGCAAGTAAAGGGTTTGCTTGTGTGGGGTGGCCCTAATCATCTCGCCAGAGCCCTTTTTTTAGCTCCCCAAAAAGCTCAGGGCCCGCACACGGCGACGAGTAAAGGGGGCTCCCAAATGGGTGGTTTAGGCCACATTGCATCAGAGTGTTCGGGAAACGGGCATGGAGAGGGGGGGGGTCAGCCCCCAGCCTCCTCTCAGGGGGGTCAGTGAGTGAGGCGTTACCAAAGTGCTAATTGAGTGTTTTGGGAGGCGTACGTCGTCGTGTGTTGGTGGATACCCGGGTTTTTCCCCCAAATATCGTCCATGTTTCGTGCTGCCAGGCATGGCCAAAGGGGGCCGCGACATGGTCACTGTGGCGGGGAAAAAATGGCAGGCGAGGGAAAAAAGGTGGTCGTACACCTCCAGCTTAGCGGCGGGGCTTTCCACTGAGTTTTCTTGTGTGTAACAACTGCGAAGGGGGTTGGTTTTTTTTGGTTTAATTTTTCGGCATGGATGGATTAAAGGCCCTTGGGGGGGGTTTTAAAAACGAGCCAGAATAGTGTTTTTGATTTGGCAAGAAAAATCAGAGATTGTGCCCCGGTGCCGACACCGTGGGGGGCATTTGGGGGGAACCCGATTTTAGTGCCCCAAATTTTGGGGCCCTTGTCTAATTTGGGTTTGGGCCCGGGAGCCTGGGAAATTTGGGGGGGGGGTTTAAGGGGGCCTGGTGGGCCTGCGGGAAAACGTAGAGGCTTCCCCTGTGGGTCCCCCAAGCAGAGACTTGTTAAAGAAAAGGAGGTCAAAAAGGGAAGAGGTGGTGGTTTCTTCCGTCCCCAAAAGAACATAAGTACGGACCAGCTAAAAATTGAAATTCCCCTCATGGCCGTTTTTCAACCCCCAACAAGAAGAAAGGGGCGGCCAAATAATGGACTTCAAGAGTCAATGCACACATCGCGCGTTCACGGGGGACTTGACTGTGCCCCAGACAGACTGCGGGAAATGGGGGGGAGGCAAAAGGGGTTTTAATGTCTGCGTTTGACCTTGCAAAGGCTTATCTCCGATTTTGAAAATTTACGACTCCCTGTGGCCATACAGACTGTGAATTTTTAAGGGGCCCGAGGGGGATTGCTTAACCCCGACTGGGATTCGGCCCCCCAAAAGTGCCCCGTTGGTTTTTGAAAGCAAATGCTCAACGTGTTCTCTCACAGATCCCATCGTTAAAAAAAGGAAAGTCCAAACTTTTCATCGAGACATTTTGTTAATGAAGACGTTGTTGGCCGTCGTGAAGAACTCTCGAGAAAATTTTGGACTAACAAACAAAGGGCCCTGCGAGCCCACTTTTCTGAAAAGGGGGCAAAGAGTTTTGGGCCTGAGAGTCTGGGGGGGGGCAGAGGGCCTAGTGTGGAAGGAGAGACAAACGAGGTGGGGCAAAGTACCAAAATGAGTTACGGGCGGGTGGTGTTTTTTTTTCTGGGGGGCAAGTTGGTGGGGCCACCATACCTGTGTGTGGTTTGGTGCGAGTGGGGACGGGCTTCAATTTAAAAGGAGGACCAACCCAAATTTTCCCCCAAGGGATGGGGTGAAAATCATCGTCGATGAAGAAATAAGGGGTTTTTGGATGAGGCGTGGCTGAAAGGGGAGGGAAAAAAGATCCCGTGAGAGGATTTTTGGGGTGCCCGAGGCCGACGAGGCCAAAAGTTTGGGTGGGGCCCATTTTTTTGGGCTTTGGGGCGTTTCAGTAAGATCGACGGCAGCATCCCCGGTTTTTTTTTTGGTTTTGGGCGCCGCCCGGCCTAAGTAAAAAGAAGAAACTCGAGCCCACAACATGGGGCCCCAGTTGGATGCGTTAAAAGAGGGGTTAATCTCGCATTGGCCTGGAAGATCAGAAAAGGTTGAAAATTTATTTACGGACTCCTCTACAGTGCAAACGATGGATCTTGATGGCCCCTCAGGGAGAAGCAGGTTTTTAAAACCAAGGCTGCGGCGAGATGCTCCCTTCGGAGGAGAGGGGGCATAATAAAGTCGTTGGTCGAGGATGCGGCCTCCAGCGGGCGGGGGTTTCTCCCCGTTCTTCTATCAACAACAAGGCCCGACAGTTTTACACGCCCTGCCGCAAACGTTGGTGAAAGTCCCCGATGGGCCCGCCCTACAGCCACGCAACCAGTGTGTGCAGCCGTGGTTTAAAATGTACCCCAACGACAAAATTGAAGAAAATAAACCCCCTACCAAAGGGCATCCCGGTGTAAAACCCCACGCTTTTTTTTGTTTTGGGAGTGAACCCCCAGTCACCAGGCGGCAGGGGGCAAACTGTCGTCGCAAATTGAAGGGTGCCAATCTATGACCCAAACACCCGTAAAATTGGGGGGAAGGGGGGGCCCTCGACGTTGGGGGGGAGAATCTGGGGAGAGCGGTATGGACAATACCACTGTGGTGGACGGCCCCCCTTTCCTAAAAACTTATCGCCTGTGGACCATCAAGATTTTTAGTTTGGCTTTAACTGAGGGGGTGCGACCCGCGACAGCATATTAAAACGTTAGAAGCGGGTGTTTTGTGAACGTGGGGGCCCCCCAAGAGTTTTTTGAGGACAAAGACACCGGGTTTTCCCCAGTAGGCCCGTTTGCAGACTTCCCCCCCAAGAGATGGGGTGTGCGTCTCCGTTTTAAAATGTGCAATTTCCCGTCAGGAAATGGCATAGTTGAAAAAATGCCACGGGACTTAAAATTTTTTGCTTTCGAGGAAAGGGTTTCTCGGGACGGAGGCCTTTTTATACCTGTACCAAATTTAAAAGGGGGCCCCCATGACCAACCCAAAACTTATCTGCCCCTGCTAAGCTTTCTGTACCGGTATCCTGTCAAAACCGAGGAGTGGATTCCCCGTGAAGAAAAACAAGTTTGGGAAACAGACGGCCCCCCACCCGCCGGGGGATGAAAAGGGGGGTAAAACCACATAACTGCGTTTTGTTGGGGCAGCATAAGAGAGGTAAAGTTTACAAAATTTTATCCCACCAGGCTGTTGAAGTTTGACGGGGAAACCCCCCCCCATGTTTTGGGATCTTTTATCCCCTTTACTCCCCAGACCCCCCAGGAGGTTTGAACCACGGACAGCGGGAAAGATGAGCTTCTCATTCAGCTTCCGGACAGGCGATGAGGGGGAAAAGGAAAATTTAAGAAGATGCTGGGTTTCTGGAATGAGTTTTGGGCCGAAAAGCTTCCAAAAGGCGGTCACGGGGTTTGGAAGGCCCGGGGTGTGTAATTTGTGAATAGTTTAAGGGGGGGGTGTAAAAATAATGGCTTGAAATTTATTTGTTTTTTGGGATTACCCTGTTTTGGGGCAATTGATTGTTAGTGGGCCCTTTGGGGGTGTAAACCCGCGCGTCACTAGGCAAAGGGGTAAACCCCTCCCAAGAGGTGTAGTGCGAGTCACTTTGGGGCGAGGGGAAAGGGAGTCCCCCTGCAGACTTTCAACCCCGAGACCCCCCTCGCCACCACCCCACCCGCCACCCCCTTTTGTGCCCCGCCCCCCATTTCTAACCCCTAGCTGTGTTTTTGAAAAATGTGTACTATTTTCCCCCACGTGTTTTGTTAAGGGAAAAAAAAAAAAACAAGATTTTTTTTCCTTACTGCCAAAACCCCACCCCTTTCCCCTCAGCCCCCCCCCAAATTTCCCCACCCCTTCCCAAAAACCCCACCCATTTCAAATTTCCCATTACCCCTCACCAAACACCCATTCCCTACCCATTACCCATCACCCCCCACCTATTCCCTCCCCACCCCCCCAAAACCCATCACCCCCCCCCCTTTCACCCCCCCACACCCCACACCCTTTCCCATCACCCCCCCCTTCCCATCACCCATTACCCACACCCCCCCATTCACCCCCTTTACTCATCACCCTACATAAAAGAAAAGAAAAGATTTTCATCATCTAACCTTTGAAAGTCCCAACACAAGGTTATGACTATACAAAGCGCCGCCACGTCACTGAAAGGGGGACTAAACCCGCGCCCGAATGAAAGGGGACGCTGCACTTTGCGAACTCATCTCTCCCACCTTGCACCCTGAGGGGACCCTACATAAAGGTTCCCCTCAATTCTCGCCCCCCACTTTTTTTCACAATTCTCGCTAAGGCGCTAAAAAAAAAAAAAAAAGTGATCGGATCATCCTATAATGGGCTAAAACCTTCCCCTGTCGACCCCCGGTTTTAAAACCCGTGCCATATGAGGGGATTTTGCCACTGGGGGCGGAACTAGAGCGGACACACAGAAAACAACAGAAAACAGACACACTTTCGCTTATTTTATTATGATTTAAGATAAAATACAAAAGTTTTCCCTAATAAGTATGACGCTCTGAAAAACAAACCGAATGACTTTGTACACGTAACATTTATTATCTCTCTCTCTCTCTCTTTCTTGTCATCTCCCTTTGGGGAGAAAACTGGAGGTAAAGTGACTCCTTTGGCCAGGTAAGTATGCCCCCGGGTGCAAAAAAAAAAAAAATAACTAATGAGATATTTAATAAAAACCCGGCAGGGCTGAAAATTGGTTTAAACCCTCCCAGGGATGACCCTTTAACTTTCCTGAAAAATTTGGTTTAAAATTGGAAAAAGAAATGCCCCACCCTTAAGGCCTATCCGACGAGCGGGGGGATCGGCGGGGTGCCCGTCGTGGGCACATTTGACGGGCAAACCATCAATTTCCCGAACCCCGTTAGTGAAATCACCCTGTTTGGGCCCGGTGGCTTGAGAGTACGCCGCGCCCGACACAAATTAAAATTAGGGGAAAAAAACCCTTAAGGCTTGCTCCCCCTTATCACTTCGTTTAACACATCAGGAACTTTTAAACGCAACAAATTTTCTACACAATATTCTTCGGAGTTACGGCCCATGTTTTTCGTACCGTTCGACAAACC
>JACEEZ010019539.1:237500-252500 GCA_016584305.1 Chionoecetes opilio | reverse complement strand
AAAATAGAAACAAAAAACGAGAAAAAAGAAAAAAAATGGAAAGATATTTTTGAGGTGAATGACAGGAAGCTAAATGGAGTGGTGGATGACAGGAAGCTAAGTGGAGTGGGATTTAAATGGAGTGGTGGATGAAATTAAGCTAAGTGGAGTGGGATTTAAATGGAATGATGGATGACAGGAAGCTAAGTGGAGTGGATTTAAATGGAATGGTGGATGAAAGTAAGCTAAGTGGAGTGGGGTTTAAATGGAGTGGTGGATGAAAGAAAGCTAAGTGGAGTGGGATTTAAATGGAGGGGGTTGGATGCAAAACTAAGGGGATGAGATTTAAATGGAAAAGGGTTTGAAAATTTTGGTTAAAATTTAAGGGTTTTTCAAAATTTCTAAAGGGGGGTTTGGTGACAAGGGGAAGTTCCAAAAAGGTTTCCTTTTTTTGGGGGTCCTTACTTTTTTTTGTTTACATAAACGCCTTGGGGTGGGTTTTGCTTTGTTTAATAAACAAGTTGCTGATGATACAAAGGTGGGGGGTGGGTTTAAATTGGGTCCATTCTGATATAAACATATTGCGGGGGGAAAATTTAAATTTTTAAACTTAACAAAGGGGGCATCAATGACAGATTAAAATTTTTATTGATAAGTGCAGCTTTAAATGTTTGTTGGTAAAAAAATCCTGGAAATAGATACACCAAAAGCAATGTTCGTTTGAAAGATAGAATGTAAAAAAAGTCTTGGAGTGAGGGGGGCCCAAAACCCCCGGGCCTAGGAAAAAATTTTAATTGGGTTTAAAATTTGGCAAATAGATTTTTAGGATTCATTCCCAGAAGTTTTTTAAAAGTGGGAATTGCGGAAGTTTTTTCAAAAGCTTTATCGGGCTCTAGTCGGGGCCTCACCTGACAAATGGGGGTTTCCCATTTTTGGTCCCCAAAATTACGGGATGGTAACCCGTGTTAGAAACAGTGCAAAAAGGGACCCCCAAAAATGATACAAGGGATGGAAATTTTTTAGTTGTAAAGAAGAGATTGTTTTTAATTAAAAATTACACCCCCTCGAAAAACCAGAGAAAGGGGCGATCTAATAAATTTTTTAAGGGGGGGAAAAGGGGGATTTACAAAAGGGAGAGGTAAAAAAAGTTTTTAAACTTGGGGCTTTTAACCAGGGTAAACAAGAAGAAAAGGGTTTTCAAGCGGGAAAAAGCGTAGATTTAAAAAGGAAATGGGGAAACCCTTTTTCCACAAATGGGGTTTGATAAATAAATGGATGGTCTCATTAGACGGTAGTTAGTGGGGGGAGTCTTAAAGGGGCTTTAAAAAAGGGGGGGGGGTTTTGGTGGGTTTAAATGGATGGGGTTTTAAATTTTGGATGTGGGTAGTGTTGGGTTGAAATGGAACTACCACGTGTGGGCCCTCGGGGCCTTTCCTTGTACCCTTCCTTTTTTTCCCTTATTTTCTTATGTTCTTTTTACGGGAACCCTTGGTTGGGGTTGGGTTTTTAAATTTGGAAAGGGTTTGGGAATGACGGGGACTAAGGGGAGTGGGTTTTAAAAATGGAAAAGGGATGACAGGAAGCTAATTTGGAGCGGGTTTAAAAAGGGAAATAAATGGTTTACAGGAAGCTAAGTGGAGTGGGTTTTAAAGGGAAATTGTTTGGGGATGACAGGAAGCTAATTTTGGAGCGGGGTTTACCAATTTGGAATGAGGGAAATGACAGGAAGCAAAGGGGAAATGGGTTTAAAAATGGAATAAGGGATAAACGGGAAAGGGCTAAGGGGAGGGGGAAATTTAAAAAGGGGAAAAAAGGGGATAAACAGGAAGCTAAGTGGAAGTGGGTTTTTAAAGGGGGAATAGGGTTTACAAGGAAGTTTAAGTGGAGGGGGTTTTTTAAATGGAATGTTGGATCAGGAAGCTAAAGTGGAGGGGGGTTTTTAAATTTGGAATGGTGGATGCCCGGAAAGCTAAGTGGAGTGGTGGTGGAAAGGGAGTAAGTGGGTTTTTAAAGGGGAGTGGGGATGGAAAAAAAAGTGGAGGGGGGTTTAAATGGGGTTTTTGGGATGGAAATTAAGGGGGCCGTGGGATTTTTTAATGGTGGGGGGTTTTAAAAAGGGGGGAGTGATGAGGGGTGGAGGAAAATGCAAAAGGTTTTAATGGGGGTAAGGGGTTTTGGTTTCCCAGGTCTTTTCCACCCCCCTTTTCCACCTCTCTCCACTACCTCTTCTACTACCTCCTCCAAATTTAAATTTCCCTAAACCCCCACCTGTCTGCTCCCCCATCCCCCTCCCCCCTCCTCCTCCCCCAAAAAATTTTCCTCTTTTATATTTTAAAGTAAAAATAACTTTAAGTGAAAGCCCAACGAAAAAAAAAATAATTTTTTTTCTGAAAGAGAGGAGAGAAGAAGAGAGAGAGAGAGAGAGGAGAGATGGGAGGAAAAGGAGAGAGAAGAGAGAAGAAAGAGAAGAAGAGAGACACCCCTCGTAGTTCCACCTCTTTAGATAAAAACCTTAAAAAGGAGAATTGAAAAAAAAACCTGAAAAACCCAGTACAAAAAATAGAAATATTGAAGAGAGAGAGAAAAAAAAAATTGAGAAAAGAGAAATCGAAGGAGAGGGAGGGGGGGGGGGGGGGGGAGAAAATGGGGGGGGACGGCCCCCTAATGGCTGATTTTCTCAAAATTTTAATTTTTTTTTTTTGGTTTTTCCATTTTTCCCCCCTTTCCCCCCATTTTTGATTTTCCCTTTCCCCTTTTCCCCCCCCCCCACCGGAAAAATTTCCCCCCAAAAAAAATTGGGGAGGGAAGGGGGGAAAAGAGAGAGGGGGAAGGGGGGAAGGAAAAAAAGAAGGAGATTGAAAATTAAACCCCAACCCCTCCCTTTTTTTAAGTACCCCCTTTCCCCTCCCCCTTTTTTTTTTTCCCCCCTTTAAAAAATTAAATTTATCTTTCTCCCCCTTTCCTCATTTTTTTAACTCTCCCCCTCTCTTTTTCCCCCCTCCCCCCTTTTCTCCCCTCTTCCTCCTATCTCCCCCCCCCTCTCCTTTCCTTTCTCCTCCTTCCCCCCCACCCTTAAAAATGTAGGGGTTTTTGGGGGAAAAGGAAAGAAGAGGAGAGGAAAAGGAAAAGGGGGGAGGGAAAAGGGGGAAAAGAGGAGAAAAATTTGGGGGTTTTTGGGTGGTTGGGGGGTGGAAGGGTAAATTTTTAATTTTAATGGCCGTTTTTTTTCCCCCTCCTCCTCCTCCTCCCCTCTTTTCCTCTTCCTCCCTCTCTGTTTTTTTTTCCCCCCTCTTTTCTCCCTTTTTTCCTCTTCCCCTTTTTTTCCTTCCTCCCCGGGGTGAGGGGGGAGGCGGGGGGTTTTGGGTTTTTGGGGGGGGGAGCCCGTAACCACGTTCCTCCTCCCCCCCTTCCTCCCTCCTCCCCCTTTTCCTTTCCCCCTTCCTTTTTTTCCCTTAAACTCTTGTTCCCCTTTTTCCCTTCCCTTTTTTCCTCCGGGTTTTCTTTGTTTTGGGGGAAGGTTGGGGGGACGGGGGGGGGAGGGAAAGTGCCCCCCTTTTGGCCCCAAAGGAAAAATTTTTTTCCCTTAAAAACTTTCCTTTCCCACCCACCACCCCAACCAAAAAAAAAAAAACAAAAAATTAAAACAAAAAGTAGACCCGAAAAAGAAGAGGGAAGGTTTTCCCCCACGGAACAACACTTCAACACACCCCCCAAACACACACACACACCCCCACAAAACCCACACACACACCACACCCACAAAAAACCACACACCCCAAACACAAAAAACGGGCCGTATCTTATATTGCCGGCCCTTTCCACCACCAACCCCAACCCAACAACCCCCCCCCCCCCCCCCCCCCCCAAAAAAACAAAACCAAAAAAAAAGGCCCCCCCCCGCCCCCAAAAGAGAAATTTTAACCCCCCCCCCCCCTTCCCCCCTTTAATAGGGGCCGGCCCCTGGCCCGTTTTAAAAATTTAAATTCCCTGGGCGGGTTTAAGGGGAAGTAGGGGGGAAGTGGGGGGAGGGAAGAAAAGGAGGGGGGGAGGGGGAAAGAAAAAGGGGGGGGGGAAAAGGGGAAGGGGGGAAAGGGGAAATAAAGGGAAAAGGGGGGGTTTAAAGGGGAGGGGGAGGTTAGGGTTGCCCCCTTCAAAACCCCCCGTTTTTCCCCCCTTCCCCCCTGTCCCGCCCTCCCTCTCCCTTTTTTTTCCTCCCTTCCTCCCCCTCCCCCTTTTTTTTTGGGGCCCCCATTTTTTTTTAGACTAGCGGAAGTGGTGACAACCAAAAGGGTTTTTTGGCTCTCTCTCTCCTCTCTCTCTCCCCCTTCTCTCTCCTCTCCCCTTCTTTTCTCTCTCTCTCCCTCTACCCCCTTCGTTTTCTCTCTCTCTCCTCTTCTCTCCCCTTTCTCTCGTCTCTCTTCCCCCTTCTCTCTGTGTTTTGGGGTGTGTCAATCAGAAATAATTTTTTTTCCCAATTTTTCTCCCAAAAAATTTATTTTTTTTCCCCTTTTTTTTTTTTTTGGGTTTCTTTTTTTTTTTTCCTCCTAAAAATTTCTTGCGCATCATTCCCCTCCTCCTCCTCCTCCCCCCTCCTCCTCCTCCTCCTCCCCCTTCCCTCTTCCTCCTCCTCCTCCTCCTCCTCCCCCTCCCCCCCTTTTCCTCCTCCTCCTCCTTTTCTTTTCCCCTTTCCCCTCCCCTCCCCCCTCCTCTTCCCTTTTCCCCCTTTCCTCCTTTTTCTTTTCCTCCTCCTCCTCCTCCTTTTTTTCTTCCTCCCCTCCCCTCCCCCTTTCCTCCTCCCCCTTTCCTCCTCCTCCTCTCCTCCTCCTTCTCTTCCCCTCATCATCCTTGTATTTCTCTTTTCCGCCTTTCATCTTTTTTTTCCTCTTCCTTATTTATCCCCTTTTTTCATTATCCTTCTCTTCTTTCTTTCCTATTCCTCCCCCTCCCCCCCTCCTCCCCTCCTCTTTTTCCCCCTCCTCCCCTCCCTTTCCGAAGAAATTGTTATTTGCCCAAAATTTGGGCCCAGCGTCCCCCTAAGTTTTTTTTTTTTTTTTTTTACTAGTTTTTTTTGTCCCTCCTTTTTTAGGGTTTTTTAGTGGCTATTTTTTCTTAAACCTTTTTTTCTTTATCACCTTTTTTCTTCTTCCCTTTTTTCGTTTTTTTCTTTTCTTATTTTATTTATTTTTCTCTAAGGTACGTATTTTATTTTATTTCTTTTTTGCGCCCTCTCTCTCTCTCTCCTCCCCTTCTTTCTCCCCTTCTCTCTCCCCTCTCCCCCCTTTTCTCTCTCTCTCTTCCTTTTCTCCTCTCTCCCCCTCCTCTTCTCTCTCCTTTTCCTCCCCCCCTCCCCCCCCCCTTTCCCTTTTAATCTTCTTTACTTCTCCCTCATCCCCTTTTTTTTCCTTTTTCTCTTTTTTTTTTCTCTTCTTTTTCCTCCCGTTCCTCTCCTTATCTCTCTCTTTTTCCTTCTCATTTTTTTTTCCCTTTTTACATTACATCCTTTTTTTTCCTTTCCCTTTTAAATCTAAAATTTTACTCATTCTTTTTACCCTCCTTTTTTCCCCCTTTTCCCTTTTCCCCTTTAAACCATTCTTTTAAAACCCAATTTTTTCCCCTTTTAAAAACTCAAAAATTTTTTTCCCCCCCCTTTCCTAAAACCCCCCTTCATCTTTCCCCTTTGCCCCACATTTAAAAAATTTTTTCCCCTCATTCCTTCCTTCCCCTCACCGAAAATGTCCTCATTCCTTATTTTCCCTCACACCTCATAAATTTCCCCTCCTTCCTTTCCCGCACCTCAAAAAAATTCCCCTCACTCATTCCTTTCCCTCACCTCAAATTTCCATTCATACCTTCTTTTCCCTCACCTCAAAAACTCCCTCATTCCTTCTTTTTCCCCTCTTTTTTAAATTTTTCTTTTCCCCCCTAATTTCCCCCCTTTTTCCCCACCCTCAAAATTTTCCCCCTCTTTCCCTTTCCCTTTTCCCCCATTTTCAAAATTCCCTCTTTTTTTTTTTTTTTTTCTCTAAAAAATTTCCCCTCACTCTTCCCTTTCCCCTCTCTTTCCCCAAAACCCCCCTCACCTCCCCTACTTACTCCCACCCTTGCACCTCATCAACCCCTCTTTCCCCTCACGCCCCCTTTCCCTTCGCTCAGTGCCAGGCCTCGGTGCCAACGTGATCTTTTTTCCCCTCGGATTTAGCATCAGGTGGGTATTAATAAGCCGAGCACCTGGTCTAAGCTGCTTCCTGGTGTGGGAGGGGAAAGATGGGCAGACCGAGGGCTACAAACGTTGACAGAGGGACAAAAAAGGGTAGATTTTGAGGTATGAGGGGAAATTTTTAAGGTGTGAGGGAGAGATAGGAATTAGGGGTCTATTTTTTGAGGGAAATAAAGGAATGTGGGGGAAGGAAAGAATGAGGGGAAATGTTTGAGATGTGAGGGAAATGGAGGAAAGGATTTTTTTTGAGGTGTCAGGGAAATGAAGAAATAACGAAAACAAATTGAAGTGTGAGGGAAAAGGTGGTGCGAAAAGTTTTTAGGGATTCGGTAGGGACGGTAGATTGAGAAATGGGGTAGTGTGACGTTTTGTAGGGGTTTGGTAGGGACGAAAGGTCTATAGAGGGGTAGTGTGACGTTATTTAGGGGTTTGGTAGGGACGAAAGGTCTATAGAGGGGTAGTGTGACGTTATTTAGGGGTTTGGTAGGGACGAAAGGTCTATAAATGGGGTAGTGGACTTATTTAGGGTTGTAGGGCGAAGTCTATAGAGGTAGTGTGCGTTTTTAGGGTTGTAGGGACGAAAGGTCTATAGAGGGGTAGTGTGACGTTATTTAGGGGTTTGGTAGGGACGAAAGGTCTATAGAGGGGGAGTGTGACGTTATTTAGGGGTTTGGTAGGGACGAAAGGTCTATAAATGGGGTAGTGTGACGTTATTTAGGGGTTTGGTAGGGACGAAAGGTCTATAAATGGGGTAGTGTGACGTTATTTAGGGGCTTATGTTTATTATTATTTGGGGTTTAAACGAAATACTATAATGGGCCCTCAGACGGATTATAACGTTTTGTTGGGTTTAGGTTTGAATGAAAACGTTTATTTAGGGTTAAGTGGTGAGTGGTAAGTGGTTTTAAAGTGTTGGCTTAGGAATGGAAAACGTTTAGGTGTACGTAGGTGGGTGTACACTCTTAGAAAAGAAGGGTAGGAAAAGGGTAGAAATAGGGTGTTTGTAGTGATGAAATACTGCTACCCTTTTTCTACTTTTACAAATATACCCTTTTGTAACCCTAAATATACCCTTTTCGAACCCCAAATATACCCTTTCTCAACCCTCTCGTCTAAAAAGGGTAGATGAAGGGTATAATCGGCAGCATCTACCCTCCAGCCTGGACATAGGGTACACAGCGCGCCAAAGCATTGTTCGCGACATCATAACACAGCGCTTCCATACGGGAATTCAGAAAATGTACTCTATGGCAGCCTACTGACTTGCGAGAAAGATATCTTACATATGGCAGCTTGTTTAAGGCACGGGCAGTCCATCAAGACCGTTGAGGAATGTTCAGATGCCACTTGTCAATTATAGACGAAGCATTTTAAAAAGTATCGCCTTCCTTCCCGCGAGTAATATGAACAGACGCGCATTGGTATAAATATCATTATTTGCATAATGAGTGGCAAGAAAGACCCAACAAAGGAGCAAAATAAAGTTATTGTATCTCTACACAAGGCAGAGAGGCCAGTGGAAGAAATATCAAGGATTGTGGATGTTACGAGGAAATGTGTGATGAAGTGGGTGGAATGTTTCACGGTGGGTTGGCGGTGTCGCGGCAGCCGCGACACCAGAACATTATAAGTGGCCAGGGCGAGGATGTAAAACCTCAGCAAGCACCCTAAATGTCATGAAACGTCAAGTGGATGCCCATCCTCAATTAAGAGCAAGAAAAATATTGCGATATGACTTTTACATCCTCGCCCTGGCCACTTATAATGTTCTGGTGTCGCGGCTGCCGCGACACCGCCAACCCACCGTGAAACATTCCACCCACTTCATCACACATTTCCTCGTAACATCCACAATCCTTGATATTTCTTCCACTGGCCTCTCTGCCTTGTGTAGAGATACAATAACTTTATTTTGCTCCTTTGTTGGGTCTTTCTTGCCACTCATTATGCAAATAATGATATTTATACCAATGCGCGTCTGTTCATATTACTCGCGGGAAGGAAGGCGATACTTTTTAAAATGCTTCGTCTATAATTGACAAGTGGCATCTGAACATTCCTCAACGGTCTTGATGGACTGCCCGTGCCTTAAACAAGCTGCCATATGTAAGATCTCTCTCTCGGAAGTCAGTAGGCTGCCATAGAGTACATTTTCTGAATTCCCGTATGGAAGCGCTGTGTTATGATGTCGCGAACAATGCTTTGGCGCGCTGTGTATAAAAAGGGTAGTGATGGTGCGATGTAACAATTCTACCCTTAATATACCCCCCATTTCTGAGAGTGTTGTGTGGAACTGACCTAACCGACCGAACGAGCTATTGCAATCCACGCACCCGACTTGCCAACTTTCGCAGCGGGTAATTTATAGAAATGGGTGAAAAAAAATGTATTCCAAAATTTTCGTGATGTAGGAATGAAAAAAAAACAGAAACTAAGAATTTGGGATGGATGAAATATATGTTAGCCTTTCCTGCATTCCACCACTGACTGAAGCATGAGAACAACTGTGTTAGTGGAATGTAGGAATGGGTGACATGCATTCCATTCATTCCCAATTCTTGTTTCTGTCATTTTCCATCATGAACATTTTATAATTTTTTCCGGTTACTGTACTCTTATTATTTTTTTAAAGAGGCGAAAAATCCTGACCCCCCCCCTTTTTTTTTTTAAAGGCGAAAAATCCTGACTTTTTTAAAGGTGAAAAATCCTGACTTTTTTAAAGAGGCGAAAAATCTGACTTTTTTTTAAAGGTGAAAAATCCTGACTTTTTTTTTTGAAGAGGCGAAAAATCCTGACCCCTTGCTGCTTACTGACTGATATTTAATGCCGGGAGAAGGAATGCTACAGTTTTTCTTAATTTCAGTTGCATTTTATCATAGTTAACCATAGGATCAGGTAAATATAGGCATCATTTAGTTAAAGCATGAGGCCATTAAGATAGGAAGGAATTTTCGCCTCGATAAAAAAAAAATAGACTATAGTACAAATATTATGGAATTACCGACCGTTTCTTGGGGACAGTAACAGAAAATGGAATGTTTATAAGTTCTAAAGAAACTTTGGAGACGGTGAGGAAAGGAGAGAAAAAAACGTTTGACTTGACTAACAAAAACAGAATGAACAATGGAATGAATGAACATGAAAGAAAATACGGTAAAAAATAGTAAAAAATAAAAAAATACCATGAATAAAAAAGAAAACAACAACAACAAGAACAAGAATGAACAAGAAAGAAGAAAAAAATACTTCAAAAGAAAAAATCCGAATAACTTTAATGCAGGAAAAAGGAAACGTTAATAGAAGAAAAAAACAGTTTTGAGATAAAAAGACTAACTAAAATCGAGAAACGTTTCAAGAGGACGTTTCTTTCTCTCCTTACTTTTTATATTTTTTTTGAGAGAGGAATGTATATGAGGCTTTTAGAGAATCGGGGAAACGTTAGAATTTGGAATGAAGGGTTCAATAGAGGCGAAAAACGTTCCCGAGCCGGAGGAGAATGTTAAGTGAGCCGTGAAAACGTTGCTAATTAGAATGAGAGAAAAAAACGTGCAACTGACGAAGACGAGGACGAAGAAAAGTTTTGAATTTGTTATTTTGCTTTGTTGCTGTTAATATTTTCTTTGCTGTTAATATTTTCTTAGTTGTAGTTAATATTTTCTTTGTTGCTGTTAATATTTTCTTTGCTGTTAATATTTTCTTTGTTGCTGTTAATATTTTCTTTGTTGCTGTTAATATTTTCTTTGTTGCTGTTAATATTTTCTTTGTTGCTGTTAATATTTTCTTTGTTGCTGTTAATATTTTCTTTGTTGTTAATATTTTCTTTGTTGCAGTTAATATTTTCTTTGCTGTTAATATTTTCTTTGTTGCTGTTCATATTTTCTTTGCTGTTAATATTTTCTTTTTGTAATTTTTTGCTGTTAATATTTTCTTTGTTGTTAATATTTTCTTGTTGCTGTTATATTTTTCTTTTTTTCTTGTTAATATTTTCTTTGTTGCTGTTAATATTTTCTTTGTTGCTTGTATTTTGTTTTATTTTTTTGCTGTTAATATTTTCTTTGTTGCTGTTAATATTTTCTTTGTTGCTGTTAATATTTTCTTTGTTGCTGTTAATATTTTCTTTGTTGCTGTTAATATTTTCTTTGCTGTTAATATTTTCTTTGTTGCTGTTAATATTTTCTTTGCTGTTAATATTTTCTTTGCTGTTAATAGTTTCTTTGCTGTTAATATTTTCTTTGCTGTTAATAGTTTCTTTGCTGTTAATAGTTTCTTTGCTGTTAATAGTTTCTTTGCTGTTAATAGTTTCTTTGCTGTTAATAGTTTCTTTGTTGCTGTTAATATTTTCTTGTGCTGTTAATTTCTTGCTGTTAATATTTTTTTGCTGTTAATATTCTTTGTCGTATTTCTTTGCTGTAATAGTTTCTTGGCTGTTATATCATGTTGCTGTTGATTAATTTTTTCTTCTATCTTCTTTCATCTTCTTCTTATTTCTTTGCTTTATTATGTGTAATGTCTTGATGTTAGAATGATTTCTTTTCCTCTTCTCCTCATTCTTCTTTCACTTCTTCCTCCTCTTCTTCCTCTTCTGCTTCTTCTTTATTGTTAATGTTTTGTATTTTGTCGATGTGAGGTTTCTGGTAAATTGTATCAATGACTCTCTCCCTCTCTCCCTCCCTCCTCCTCTCTCTCCCCTTCCTCTCCCTCTCTCCCTCTCCTCTCTCTCTCTTCTCCTTCTCTCTCTCCGACAGGTGTTATCAAGGTATATATGTATTATGCCTTACTTCTCCTCTCTCCTCTCTCCCTCTCTCCCTCTCTCCTCTCTCTTCCCTCTCTCTCTCCTCCCTCTCCTCTCTCCTCTCTCTCTCTCCGCATCTCTACTCTCCTTCTCTATCTTCTCTCCCTTACATCTCTCCTCTCTCTCTTCTCTCTCTCTCCTCTCTCGTCTCTCTCTCTCTCTCTCTCTCTCTCTCTCTCTCTCTCTCTCTCTCTCCTGTCAAAACCTATCTCTTCCCTCTTTTGGATTTGAGGAGAGAGAGAATAGAGAAAATGAAAGAGACAGAAGGAAAAGAATATGAAGATAGGAAGTTAGAGAGAGAGAGAGAGAGAGAGAGAGAGAGAGAGAGAGGTGGCATTGGTGATCTGGTTTTTCTAGTTTCTAAGTGGTGGTCTTAGGGCTGTGGCTGGAGGCTGTGGTGGTGATGACTGGTGGTTGTAGTGGTGGTGATGGTGGTGACTGGTGGTTGTAGTGATGATGGTGGTGACTGGTGGTTGTAGTGGTGGTGATGGTGGTTGTAGTGATGATGGTGGTGATGATGGTGGTGACTGGTGGTTGTAGTGATGATGGTTGTGACTGGTGGTTGTAGTGGTGATGATGGTGGTGACTGGTGGTTGTAGTGGTGATGATGGTGGTGACTGGTGGTTGTAGTGATGATGGTGGTGACTGGTGGTTGTAGTGATGATGGTGGTGACTGGTGGTTGTAGTGGTGATGATGAAGGAATTATTTTATATCTATAGTAGGAAATTATGAGTTGTGATAGTGGTGATGAAAATAGTGATAATGGTGATGTGTGGTGATAAGAAGGAATCACTATTATTTATGGTAGGAAATGTGAAAATAATGATGTGTTGTGATGGTGGTGATGTTGGTGGTGATGGAAGTATTAGTAGTTGTAGTGGTGATGATGAAGATGTTTAAGTATTATTGGTGGTCAAAAGAGTTGTGGTGATGGTGATGAAGGTTAGTGGTGATCGTGGTGATGATGGGTTAGTGGTGATCGTGGTGATGAAGGGTTAGTGGTGATGATGGTGAAAGGAGTGGTTAGTGGTGATGGTGATGAAGTGGTTAGTGGTAGTGGTGATGATGGCGAGAGAAGTGGTTAGTGGTGATGAAAGCTAGTGGTGGTGATAGTGATGAATGGTTAGAGGTTAGTGGTGGTGATGGTGAAGTGTTTACATAATAATGTTGGGGACGAAAGCATGCAGTTCCCCCCTCTTCCCCTCCCTCCTCCCCTCCTTCCCCTCTCTCCTTGATGTGCTTGACCTCTGATTACTCTCTCTCTCTCTCTCTCTCTCTCTCTCTCTCTCTCTCTCTCTCTCTCTCTCTCTCTCTCTCTCTCTCTCTCTCTCTCTCTCTCTCGGTGTGTATGTAGCGGACGGACATAATATGATTTTCTCCTCCTCCTCTTCCTCCTCCTCCTCCTTCTCCTCCTCCTCCTCCTCCTCCTCCTCCTCCTTCTTCATCTTCAGTTTCTTCTGTGTATTATATCACGCGTATACTTCTAATCAACTTCTATTTCCTCCTCCTCCTCCTCCTCCTCCTCCTCCCTCCTCCTCCTCCTCCTCCTCCAGCAAGCATTATACCGGCGCCTATAATCAGGAATACAGCCTATGATAGTTTTGTACAGAGAGGAGGAGGAGGAGGAAGACGAAGAGGAAGAGGAAGAGGGGAAGGGAAGAGGAAGAGGAAGGAAAAGGGGGTAGTATTGATCGTGAGGGGGAGGAGGGGGGGGAGGGACTGAGTCAACCGATAAAAGGGGGAAGGAGGGGGAGGGGGGGGGGTTTGGGTTAGGTTAATCAGCTTTTGATGCAGGGAGGAAAAGGGGTGAGTAGGGGGGAGGGGGGTGGGGGGCGAGGTGGTAGGGGGGATGGGGGGCGGCCTTTTATTTTTTTTTACTTTTTTTGTAGCTGTTGTTGTTGTGGTGGTGGTGTATATATGTGTTCATTTTGTTTTTTTGTTTTTTTATACTCCCCCCTTTGTTGCAGCACACACACACACACACACACACACACACACACACACACACACACACACACACACACACACATCAGGGTGCGGCGGTGGTGCGGGAGGCGTAACTTAATTGAGTGTGGGAACCCGACTTGAATACTGCTTGGAGGAGGAGGAGGAGGAGGAGGACGAAGCAGAAGAAGGAGTAGGAGGAGGAAGAAAAAGAAGGAGGAGGAGGAGGAGGAGGTTTGGAATTGTTAGGGGTTAATTATTATTATTATTAGTTGTAGTAGTAGTAGTTGTAGCAATAGTAGTAGTAGTAGTAGTAGTTATAGTTGTAGTAGACTAGTTGTAGTAGCAGTAGCAGTAGTAGCAGTAGTAGTAGTAGTAGTAGTAGTAGCAGTAGTAGTAGTAGTAGTAGTAGTAGTAGAAGTAGTAGTAGTAGTAGCAGTAGTAGTAGTAGTAGTAGTAGTAGTAGTAATAGAAGATGTAATAGTAGTAGTCACATTTTTATTACTTACTCATCATCAAACTCTCTTTCTCTTTCTTTCTCTCTCTCTCTCTCTCTCTCTCTCTCTCTCTCTCTCTCTCTCTCTCTCTCTCTCTCTCTCTCTCTCTCTCTCTCTCTCTCTCTCTCTCTCTCTCTCTCTCTCTCTCTCTCTTCCCTCATCAGTCTTCGTTTCATTATCAGCAAATTTAATCAGACTGGAAATCGACTTCAGTTTAAGACTCAATAGATATCCCCCTTCCCTTACCCCCTCTCTTCCCCCTCTCTTCCCCTCCTTTCCCCTCCCTTCCCCTTACCCACCCTGCCTACCTCTCCCTTCCTTTACTTCCCTTTCTTCCTTTTCCCTCTTCCTATCCCTCTCCTTTTTTCCCCTCTCTTCCCCTCACTCATATCCCTACTTTACCTTCCCATCATTCTCTCTCTCTCTCTCTCTCTCTCTCTCTCTCTCTCTCTCTCTCTCTCTCTCTCTCTCTCTCTCTCTCTCGTGGAGGAGGAGACTAATAATGGAGATGAAAACACGTAGTAAGGAGATGAGATGCACTGATGATGCGAGGGAGAGGGGAAGATGAGAGAGAGAGAGAGAGAGAGAGAGAGAGAGAGAGAGAGAGAGAGAGAGAGAGAGTGTGTAGGAAGAAACTCAAAGGAGAATACTACGAAAAGAAGAAAGGAAGGATAGAGAACATTGTAAAGAAATAGAAATAAAGTGAAAAGATTATAGAAAGACATGGAAGGGAAAATGGAAGAAAGGAGAGAAGAGAAAGCAAAAGATAAGATTGAAGAAAGTATGAAGTGAAGAGGGAGAAGAGGAAAGACTGAAGGAATGCACAGGGAGATATACGAGAGAGAGGATGAGAGAAGAAGGAATATATAAGGAGGTGGAAGGAAGTGGTAAAATAAGGAAGGAAGGAAGGAAGGTGAGGAGGAAGATAGGAAGATAGGTAAGAGTGAGAGAAGGAGGGTGAAGGAAGGAAGGAAGGAAGGAAGGAGGGAGGGAAGATAGGTAAGAGTGAGAGAAGGAGGGTGAAGGAAGAGGGAGGAGGGAGGGAGGGAGGGAGGAGGAGGAAGGAAGGAAAGAAAGAAAGAAAGAAAGAAGATAGGTAAGAGTGAGAGAAGGAGGGTGAAGGAAGGAAGGAAGATAGGTAAGAGTGAGAGAAGGAGAGTGAAGGAAGAGGGAGGAAGGAAGGTAAGGAGGAGGAGGAGTTGTGTATGACCTCCAAACCGCGTGTCACTGAGGTCAAAGCCAAGGACGCCGAGGAGGAGGAGGAGGAGGGGGGGCGTTATTACCTCGTGTCTGGCTTGGGAAGGGCGGGGCGGGGGGGTGCGGGGCGGGGCAGCACTTGTTGAAAATTAAAGTTTATTTATTTATTATTAATATATAGAGAGATTTTGGTTTTACACGGCCTGGCTACCCTGCCGCGCCAAGGTAGGAACTGCATACTTTTTTACTATAATACGTGCAGGGAGGCGGTAGCAGAGTGGTTTGTGTCTCCGAGTGGCGTTCTCAGTGACCCTAGTTCGATCCCCGATGATGGCGAATATCCACTTACGATCTTTCTGCACCGTCGAGAGGC
>JACEEZ010019539.1:230000-232500 GCA_016584305.1 Chionoecetes opilio | reverse complement strand
AAAATTATAAAAAAAGGAGAAAAAGAAAGGTAGTAAAAAGGAAACTAATATAAAAGCGATTACCATTCCATACCATCCTTTGTATTCCTTTGTATTCCTTTGTATCATGGGAGCGCGGGGACGGGAGGGGAGGTAGTCGGCGCAGGGGACGGTCCACTGAGCCAAGTACCGCCTAAGTAAGGTAGCCGCGTCTGCCATCCATATTTGACGCCTGTATTCGTATTTGGCGGATTAATCTCGCCTTATATAGCAAGCACGGATATATAACTAACCTCCAGACTTACTTTCATGCCTTGGTTAGGAGAAAAAGTAATAGAAAACAAAGGGAAATGATAGTAATGTTAGTGGTACGTACGTGATCTGACAAGGACGTTTAGGAAAGGTCAAATTGGTGGCCCGTAAACAGTGGTATAGTCATAGTCGTAAAAGAGGTCATGTACGTCGTGAGGAAAAGGTCGAAAAGGTCAAATTGTCGGTTCGTAAACAGTGGAATAGTCGTAAAAGAGGTCATGTCTGTTAAGAGGAAAATATGACCTCAACAAAGTCAACATGATAAAACAGTAAAGACAGAGACAGTAAGACAGAGAAGATACAATAAGAGACAGTAAGAGATAGAAGAGACAGTAAGACAGAGAAGATACAATAAGAGACAGTAAGAGATAGAAGAGACAGTAAGACAGAGAAGATACAATAAGACAGAAGAGACAGTAAGACAGAGAAGATACAATAAGAGACAGTAAGAGATAGAAGAGACAGTAGGAGACAGATAAGATACAGTAAGACAGAAGAGACAGTAAGACAGAGAAGATACAATAAGAGATAGAAGAGACAGTAGGAGACAGAAGAGACAGTAAGAGACAGAGAAGATACAGTAAGACAGAAGAGAGACAGGATAGAGAGAACAGTAAGACAGAAGAGACAGTAAGAGACAGAGAAGAGACAGTAAGACAGAAGAGACAGTAAGACAGAAGAGACAGTAAGACAGAAGAGACAGTAAGACAGAAGAGACAGTAAGACAGAAGAGACAGAGAAGAGACAGTAAGACAGAGAAGAGACAGTAAGAGAGAGAAGATACAATAAAGACAGACAGTAAAGAGACAAGCGACTTTGCGTGGCTGAAATGTTGTTGTTTTTAGAGAAACGGGATGATCAATGATTGTAAAACCTTTGCCTTGAGTCATCTTGTAAACCAGACAGGCGGGCAGGGTGAAGGGGGGGGGGGAAGGTCTGACGTGTGTGTGTGTGTGTGTGTGTTATTGAGTTGTGCAGAATAAATAGCTTTGAGTTTAACATCGTTGCCACTAGTGTTGTCTCAAGCACCTGTTTATAACCTCGTGTCTGTCTGTCTTGTCTCTCTCTCTTTTTTTTCTTTCTCTCTCTCTCTCTCTCTCTCTCTCTCTCTCTCTCTCTCTCTCTCTCTCTCTCTCTCTCTCTCTCTCTCTCTCTCTCTCTCTCTCTCTTTCTTTCTTTCTTTCTTTCTTTCTCTTTCTTTCTCCCTTTTTTAACAGTTATTAATCACACAGATGGCTTAAAAGGGAGATAAATTAAGGCAGTAAATAATCAGGATCAGCTAAATCTCTCTCTCTCTCTCTCTCTCTCTCTCTCTCTCTCTCTCTCTCTCTCTCTCTCTCTCTCTCTCTCTCTCTCTCTCTCTTCTCTCTCTCTCTCTGTCTCTTCTCTCTCTCTGTCTCTCTCTCTCTCTTCTCCTCTCTCTTCTCTCTCTCTCCTCTCTGTCATTCTCTCTCTCTCTCTCTCTCTCTCTCTCTCTCTCTCTCTCTCTCTCTCTCTCTCTCGTCTGTCAGTCACGTCTGTTGAAAATTGTCTAGTCTGGTGTTATGAATAAATAATGTTGGGTTTGTCAGGCGAGGTTCCTTCAAGCTCGACAAGGCAGCCAGCCATTAAGTATTTTGGTCCAGATTGTCTACTGAGCTTGTCTAGCAAACCTGTCTGTAAGCTTGTCTAGAAAACCTGTATGTAAGCTTGTCTAGAAAAACTATATATAAAAAAATAGTAAGCTTCTCTTGTAAACTGATTTATTAAGGTTAGCTACTAGTAATCTTGGCTAGTAAACTTGTATATTTAGCTTTTTTAGTAAACTTGGCTACTGAATTAAGATTGGATAGTAAACTTGTATATTAAGTTATTTTATTGAGCTTGTATATTAAGCTTTTTTAGTAAACTTAGCTATTAAAATTGGCTAGTAAGCTTATATATTGCGTTTTTCTAGTAAGCTTGGCTATTAAGATTTTTTATTAAGCTTGTATATTACGTTTTTATATTAAACTTGGCGATAATAAAATCATTATTATTATTATTAAGAGTGGCTACTAAGCTTGGATAATAAGCTGGCCTTTATAAAATCCATAAAACTCTTAATTTAACGTAATCAAACAAAATATCTGGAATTGTATAAATTTTGAAACCACCAGCCAGTCTGAAATATCGCCTGCAATGACTTTTTAGAAATTCAGCAAAAATCAACCTGAAATGTGTGAAACGA
>JACEEZ010019539.1:220000-225000 GCA_016584305.1 Chionoecetes opilio | reverse complement strand
GTTGTTGTAGTAGGAGCAGTAGTAGTAGTAGTAGTAGTTGTTTTAGTGGGAACAGTAGAAGTAGTAGTAGTAGTTGTTGTTGTAGTGGGAGCAGTAGTAGTTATTGTTGTAGTAGGAACAGTAGAAGTAGTAGTAGTAGTAGTTGTTGTAGTGGGAGCAGTAATAGTAGTAGTAGTAGTTGTTGTTGTAGTGGGAGCAGTAATAGTTATTGTTGTAGTAGGAGCAGTAATAGTTATTGTTGTAGTAGGAACAGTAGAGTAGTAGTAGTAGTAGTAGTAGTAGTAGTAGTAGCACAAGAAGTCATAGTAGTAGTAGATAGTGGTAGTATGCATAGCTATCATCATTATCATCATCATTATCATCATCATCATTAAGTAACCACTCCCAATTTCCCCATTTTCTATTAGGCCTAACTTTTCCCTTCCTGTAGGCTTAGGCAGAAACCTTACATCAACTTTCACTATCCATCTCCTATACTTTTATTACAACACACACACACACTCTCTCTCTCTCTCTCTCTCTCTCTCTCTCTCTCTCTCTCTCTCTCTCTCTCTCTCTCTCTCTCTCTCGGTTTACTTCTTAATTAGCAATATTAAGGTCGTGTTGACCGCAAACAAGGGAGGGACCGAGAATGGGAGGAAATTAAGAGGAACGAACATGGGAAGAAGGGAAAAGTGCAATAAAGATGAGGAAGAAGGAGAAAATAGGATAGTTTGGTGGTTGGAAAGATGGTAAAATATCGGAGGAATGGAAAAATGCTGATAAAGATGGTGGGAAGGAAGGAAAACAGTAATAATGGCCAGAAAAAGGAGAAAATAGGATAGTTGGAGGTAGGAAAAGGCGAAAGAAATTATTGGGTGAAAGAGAAACGGTGGGAACGAGAGAGAGAGAGAGAGAGAGAGAGAGAGAGAGAGAGAGAGAGAGAGAGAGAGAGAGAGAGAGAGAGAGGAATATTGGATGTGGGAAAGGAGGAATACAAATAGTGGAGAAAAGGAGAAAATAAAATAAGAAAATAACTAAACAGAAAAGAAAGAAGAAAGATAACAAAATGAAGAAAAAAGTGAATAGAGAGAGAATGAAGGAAAAAGAAAGAAGAAGAGGAACGAAAGAAGAGACATGGGAGGAAGGAAAAAAGGAAAGAAACGAGAAATACCGAAATGGAAAACACGTAAAGAATGTAGATAAAGAAGGAAAGTGAAAAATTAATTAAGGAAAGAAGTGGGAATGAAGGAAATAAGAAGGAAGAGAGAGAAGAGACATGTAAGAGAGATTAAAGGGAGGAAATGAGAAAATGAGATTAAAGAAAGAAGAGGTAGAAGTGTTGAAAATACGGAGAGAGAGAGAGAGAGAGAGAGAGAGAGAGAGAGAGAGAGAAGAGAGAGAGAAGAGAGAGAGAGAGAGAGAGAGGGTGTTTAGTGACGGTCTCTTGGGGATCTTGTTATCTCTCTCTCTCCTCTCTCTCTCTCTCTCTCTCTCTCTCTCTCTCTCTCTCTCTCTCTCTCTCTCTCTCTCTCTCTCTCTCTCTCTCTCTCTTTTAAAGGAAATTATAGGGAATGTTTTTTTTCTTAATTTCGTCAACTGTAATCAAAGGAAATAGTTGTAAATAAAGATAATTTCCTGCCAGAAAATAATGGAAAGAATAGAATGGCATTAAATGACTTGGAAACAATGGAGGTGGAAGAAAGACAATTGCAGGTATTTTTACTGATTTATTTAAGTTTGTTTTTCTTCTAATTTCCTCTTTCCTCTTTCCTCTCCCTTCCTTCCTTCCTTCCTTCCTTCCTTCCTTCCTTCCTTCCTTCCTTCCTTCCTTCCTTTCTTTACTGATTCCTAAATTCCTTCCATCAATTTTTTTTCTTCTAATTTCCTCTTTCCTCTCCTTCCTTCCTTCCTTCCTTCCTCTCCTTCCTTCTTTCCTTTACTGATTCCTAAATTCCTTCCATCATTCTTTCCTTTTTACCGCCCTCCATCCATCCTTCCTTCCTTCCTTCCTTCCTTCCATCCTTCCTTCCTTCCTT
Source organism: Chionoecetes opilio (assembly GCA_016584305.1). Lineage (NCBI taxonomy): Eukaryota > Metazoa > Arthropoda > Malacostraca > Decapoda > Majidae > Chionoecetes > Chionoecetes opilio. The sequence continues at coordinate 222,982 of JACEEZ010019539.1, read as the reverse complement.
CCTTCCTTCCTTCCTTCCTTCCTTCCTTCCTTCCTTTACTGATTCCTAATTCCTTCCATTGATCCTTCCTTTTCTTCCTCCTTCCTTCCTTCCTTCCTTTCTTCCTTCTTCCTTTCTTCCTTTTCAATTTTTTTTTAAACATTTCATAACAGTTATTGATCTTTTCTTTCCCCCCCCCCCCTCTCCTCTCTCTCTCTCTCTCTCTCTCTCTCTCCTCTCTCTCTCTCTACTCTCTCTCCCTCTCTCTCTCTCTCTCTCTCTCTCTCTCTTTTCTTTTCTCATAATTGTTTGTCCTTCGTTTATTCCAATTTCCTGCAAACCTTTTTTTATCATATCATTACTTCCTCTGCCATATCATTATCCTCCTCCTCCTCCTCCTCCTCCTCCTCCTCCTCCTGTCAGGCGACTTGAGGCGAGGAGGCACTGGGGAGGGAAATGAGTCTGTCTCACGCCGGATATGTAAAGAAAATGAGAAGCTGGGAAGAAAATGAGAGGCAGACAGAAAATCGAGTTAGGGGAGACAAAAATAAACCTGGAGAGAGAGAGAGAGAGAGAGAGAGAGAGAGAGAGAGAGAGAGAGAGAGAGAGGAGAGGAGAGAGAGAGAGAGAGTTAAAGTTAGGGTGTTGACACTTATAAATCATTGATATTTGTGAGAAAGGGAATATTATCCAGTTAGAGAGAGAGAGAGAGAGAGAGAGAGAGTGTGTTCTCTTTAAGTTTTTATACGTCATTATTGCGTCACTTGTTTACCTTGCATCATGTCACGTGGTTGTCTATCCTTTATCTATTTATTTTTCTATCCTATATTAATCCTTTATATTAATCCTTATTATTATTTTTTAATTTTACATGCCAAATATCTTATTCTTTTATATTGGTAATTATTTTTTTTTTTTTCATTCTTTTTTCCATTAATTTTTCCTCTAATATTTGTTTTATTCCTCTATTTTTATCCTCCATTTTCATTCCTCTATATTTTTTATTCTTTTTTTCTATGGTTCTCGTGGCCATGTTTTTGTTTTTGTTTTGGTGATGACGTCATAATTATTGCGTCATCATAATTATTGCGTCATTCAGTGTTTACATCTTATGAAGTCACGTGTCATCCTCCCTTCCTTCCCTCCTTCCCTCCCTCCCTCCCTCCCTCCCCCCCTCCTTCCCTCCCTCCCTCCCTCCCTCCCTCCCTCCCTCTTCACTTCTTCCTGGAGTATACAACTGTTGCTTCCACTCCTCCTCCTCCTCCTCCTCCTCCTCTTCTTCCTCTTCCACTTGGTTTTATCTCCAAGTCTTTACGATGAAGAGCACTCAAGTCACCCTCCTCCTCTCCTCCTCCTCCTCCTCCTCCTCCTCCTCCTCCTCCTCCTCCTCCTCCTCCTCCTCCATCTTAAGAGGAAGGAGGGGCAGTAGGTAATAGGATGTACACGCACACAGAGGAAAAAAGTCTTGAAAGGGAGAAAAAAAAATAAGACTACGGGAATGTTGAGAGAGAGAGAGAGAGAGAGAGAGAGAGAGAGAGAGAGAGAGAGAGAGAGAGAGAGAGAGAGAGATATTAGAGTAGTGGAGGATAATGAAGGAGAATGCGTAATTAGTAGGACAGAGAGAGAGAGAGAGAGAGAGAGAGGAGAGAGAGAGAGAGAGAGAGAGAGAGAGAGAGAGAGAGAGAGAGAGAGAGACAGTGATTAAGGGAAGTAAGATAATGGAGATAAAATCATTAACGAGATGTGTTAATGAGAGAGAGAGAGAGAGAGAGAGAGAGAGAGAGAGAGAGAGAGAGAGAGAGAGAGAGAGAGAGAGAGAGAGTAAAGGGTACTTATATTATGGCTTCGAGTACACTTCCCTTCTTTACTCCCCCTACCCATATCCCATCCCTTTAAATTTTGAGAGGTGGCTAGTGTGGGCATTATCAAGAAACCTGTTTACTACCTCTCTCTCTCTCTCTCTCTCTCTCTCTCTCTCTCTCTCTCCTCTCTCTCTCTCTCTCTCTCTCTCTCTCTCTCTCTCTTTTCTCTCTCTCTCTCTCTTCTCTCGTTTTTTTTCTTACATCTATAGTGATTCGAATTTCTTTACTTTTTGATCCTTCTCTTCTTCCTCTTATTCTTTCTTTCATCATGCCTTCCCTATTCTCCTCTTTATTCATCTGTGTCTATTATTCCTTTCTTTATCTCTTTATTTGGTGTTTATTGAGTTTTCTTCATATTCTTATTATTCACTTCATATAATTCTCTCCTTTTCTATATTCCTTCTTTAATTCCCTCCCTCCTCCCTTTCCCTATTCCCCTCTCCCTTATTTCCCCTATCTCCATCATTTCCCCCCTCCTTTCCTCTCCTTTTCCCCTCCACTCTTCTCCTTTTCCCCTCTCCCTCCTTTCCTCTCTTCTCATTTTCCCCTCATTTCCCCTCTCCTTTCCTCTCCTCCTTTTCCCCTCTCCCTCCTTTCCTATCTCTTCTCCTTTTCCCCTCATTTCCCCTCTTCTTTCCTCTCTTCTCCTTTTCCCCTCTCCTCTCCCTCCTTTCCCCTGTCTATCTTCCTCTTTTTCCCTTTCTCTCCTTTCCTTTCACTCTCCTCTCCTTTCCCCTCACTCTCCCATCCTCTCCCTCTTTCTCTCCCTCCTTTCCCCTCTCCCTTCTCTCCCCTCCCTCTCCCTTTATCCATTATTTCGCTGATGAAGAGTTTGAGAATGTTCAGAGGACGAGAAAATGAAATGATTATCTGGGAGGAGGAGGGAGGGGGAGGAGAAGGAGGAGGAGAAGAGGAGGAGGAGGAGGAGGAGGAGGGAGGAGGGAGGAGGAGAGGAGGAGGAGGAGGAGGAGGGAGGAGGAGGAGGAGGAGGAGGAGGACGACGACGACGACATAAGGGAGACAATTGTAAACTAAAAGAGGGTAAAAAAAAAATTCTTTTTTATTCATATTTTCCATCTTTTTCGTTATTTCTCCATATTTTCTTTTTCTTTTTATAACCACACCCGTGTATCTCTCTCTC
>JACEEZ010019539.1:205000-212500 GCA_016584305.1 Chionoecetes opilio | reverse complement strand
CACACCACACACACACACACACACACACACACACACACACACACACACACACACACCCTTATCGCCGCCCCACATAAGGGTGTCGGTGGCTGCCTCGCCGTATCGATTGCCTCCAGGTTTCCTCCAGCTGAGGTTGGCACTCCCTTTCCTCTCTCTCTCTCTCTCTCTCTCTCTCTCTCTCTCTCTCTCTCTCTCTCTCTCTCTCTCTCTCTCTCGTCATTAGTTTTTTAATTTGATTTAACTTGAATCATATTTTACAATTTCTTTTCCTCCTATCTTTCCTTCCTTCATTTCTCCTTCCTTCCTTCCTGTCTTGCATCAGCTGTTCTTCCTTCATCTGCCTACGTTTAATTTCTTCCCCCTTCTCTCTCTCTCTCTCTCTCTCTCTCTCTCTCTCTCTCTCTCTCTCTCTCTCTCTCTCTCTCTCTCTCTCTCATCTCCTCTCTTCTCTCTCTCTCTCTCGTTCTTTCAAATGAACGATGCAGTTTTCCTCATACTGTATAATACCCAAATATTCTCAGGTTTTTTGTTTTACTTTTTTTCTATCAAGTAATTTTCGATGAATATGATAATATAGTAGTAGTAGAAGTAGTAGTAGTAGCATTAGTAGTAGTAATAGTAGTAGTAGTAGTATAGTAGTAGTAATAGTATAAAAAGATACTATTTCTCCTCCAAATTACCAATGTTATCACTACTACTACTACTACTACTACTACTATTCTACGCTGATACTGCTGCCATCAACATTCGCACAAAGTATAGTAAATGAAAACTGATAACAAGAGATAAAGGGGACGAGGAGGGGGTGGTGGAGTCACAGAAAGAGTCGTGGGCTTCCTTGTTAATGGAGAGAGACGAGACGAGAGAGAGAAGAGAGAGGAGAGAGAGAGAGAGAGAGAGAGGAGAGGAGAGTAGAGAGAGAGGTAGTGAGCCCGTATGGAGAGAGAGAGAGAGAGAGAGAGAGAGAGAGAGAGAGAGAGAGAGAGAGAGAGAGAGAGTAACAGAGAGAGCGAGAGAGAGGAGAGAGAATAATAAAAAGTAGCGAAGGAAGAGGAGGAGAAGAATGAAGAGAGAGAGAGAGAGAGAGAGAGAGAGAGGAGAGAGAGAGAGAGAGAGGAAAAGTTGTTGAATAAGAGGAAAACTTTGTACTTAATTCATAAATTGTAATTAAGAGTCCGATATGATTTAGTTGAGGAGGAGGAGGGAAGAGAGGAGGAGGAGGAGGAGACCTGCTGACAATGAAGGGACAAGTTGTGATGAGGAAGGATGTCTTGCTTCTCCTCTATTCCCCCTCCTCGTCTTCTTACCGCTCCTACTCAGTCCTTCAAGGGGAATTCCTATTTAAGTGTGTTGGTGTGTGTTGTGTGGTGTGTGTGGTGTTGTGTGTGTGTGTGTTTGTGTGTGTGTGTGTTTGTGTGTAAATTTAAATGCTCCGTTAATGCCTTTTATATTAATTATTCCTAATATATTGCTCCGTCATGCTTTAATATGTATTTCAAAGTTTCATATGTTGTTTTTTCCTTGTGGTTAAAATTTAAATTTCCTTATATCTTTATTTTATTCACCCTTTATTTATTCTCCGTTTGTTTATTTTATTTCATAAGTTTGTATTGTTTTTTTTTTCACTTCATGGTTACGAAATATTCCTCATATATCTATTCATTTTATTCATCTCTATATATTTTATTTACCCGTGTTTGTATTGTTTATTATTGTTTGTATTGTTTATTTTATTGTTTGTATTGTTTATTATTGTTTGTATTGTTTATTATTGTTTGTATTGTTTATTATTGTTTGTATTGTTTATTTTATTGTTTATTGTATTTTTGTTTTATTATATTTTTTCTTATTTTATTTCCATTTGTAAATTTTCCTTTTTCTAATTTTTTTCTCGTTCAAATATTGTTTTGTCTTTTGAATTCAGTCCTATTTCCTATCCTCTCTCTCTCTCTCTCTCTCTCTCTCTCTCTCTCTCTCTCTCTCTCTCTCTCTCTCTCTCTCTCTCTCTCTCTCTCTCTCCCTCCTCGTATGACAAAAAAAAGACTAATCATTAAGCAAAACATTTTTTGTGATAGATTTAATGAGAGAGAGAGAGAGAGAGAGAGAGAGAGAGAGAGAGAGAGAGAGAGAGAGAGAGAGAGAGAGAGAGAGGATAAAACCTGTAATAATACACGCCCTGTAGTTCCCTCAGCGCTTTGGAGGAACAATTAGAGGGAGGAGAGTAGGGAAGGGAAGGGAAGAAGGAAGGGGAGGGAAGAAAAGGAGAGGGAAGAGAAGGGGGGGAGGGAAGGTTTAGCTAAATATAAAGTCAAATCTTGATATTATAAGAGAGTTTGGTAATTATGAAGAGGGGGAGTCAGTTTTAGTAGTAGTAGTAGTAGAGAAGTAGTAGTAGTAGTAGTGGTTGTAGTGGTGGTAGTAGTAGTAGTTAGTATAAGTAGTAGTAGTAGTGGTGGTAGTAGTAGTAGTTAGTATAAGTAGTAGTAGTAGTAGTAGGAGTATTATAGTTAGTAGTTAGTTATAGTAGTAGTAGTAGTAGTGGTGATGTGATGGTGGTGGTAGTAGTAGTAGTGGTGGTTGTTGTAGTAGTGGTAGTAGTAGTAGTAGTAGTAAGAAAGAATAAGTAAGAAAAAAGGTGAAATAGTAAGTAAGAGTAGGGTTGGGGGAAAAGTAGATGGTAGGGGTAGTAGTAGTAGTAGTTGAAGTAGAGTGAATAAAAATAAAGAATAAAAAAAAGGGTGAAAATAGAAAAAAAATGAAAAACATGGAAAAGAAGAGGAAGAGGATGGGGTAACCAGATAGATCCAGGTAGACACAGGTAGATAGGTAGAGTAGACACATGTAGAGATATAGAGTAGACACAGGTAGATAGGTAGAGTAGACACATGTAGAGATATAGAGTAGACACAGGTAGATAGGTAGAATAGGCACGTGTAGAGATATAGAGTAGACACAGGTAGATAGGTAGAGTAGACACATGTAGAAATATAGAGTAGACACAGGTAGATAGGTAGAGTAGACACATGTAGATTAGAGTAGACACATGTAGATAAATAGAGTAGATACAGGTAGATAGTTAGAGTAGACAATGTAGATTAGAGTAGACACATGTAGATAAATAGAGTAGATACAGGTAGATATATAAAGGTACAGTCGGCGCAAAAAAACCTTGGGCACCAAAAAGATTAGGACGGGAATAACAACTGCTCAAAAGGATTGTTGATGTCAATAATCCTTTTGAGCAGTTGATCAGTCTTCTTTGAATTTTTTCTTGGTCGCCCTGACCTTTTCTTCCACGCCAAAACAGTCTCTAAAGCCCGGTTCCCATCATACCGCTTGTACGGCCGCCGTACAACAACAAAGACGTCATAATGACGTCACAACAAAGTCTACCGCACCACCGTACCGCTGTACGGCCGCCGTACAAAGTTAAATTCAAGTCATCTCTCCCGCTCGGCGGTGTCCGCTCGAGCGGAGTTGCCAACTGTGCCCAGTTACCACAAATACCACTCAAGCGGTGATGATGGTGACGTCATTGTTGAGCGGTGTTGTTGTAAGACGGCCGTACAAGCGGGCTGATGGGAACCGGCCTTTACTCACCATCTTGCGGCCGCGTTCACCAGACCGAGACGGTGTGTTTGGAAACACACATCTCCCTCGCTATCTGACCCATGGTTTTCCCAATTCGATACAAGGTTACTATATGTGTCTTCTTCACAATGGGTAGATATTGCCCGGCATAATGCTTTAGTAGACCTGGAGGAGGCGGTAGAAGATGGAGGGGTGAATGGGGGTGTAGGAAGGTTGGAGAACCAAACACAACAACCTCTTCCTATGATGACTTGGAAGATACAGAGCGGGCAGCAGCGAGGAATCTACAGCAGACACCCTAATGCACTGCCAGATATACAAAAAACGTACAAAAATTCAATCGCTCCCATCGAAAGTGGCAAAAAAGCTAAGGACGTTATTCCCGTCCTAAGTTTTTTTGGCGTTCTAAGTTTTTTTGCGCCGACTGTAGATTAAGTAACCAGGTAGATACAGGTAGATAGAGTAGATACAGGTAGATAGTTAGAGGTATATAAAGGTAGATAGAGTAGCCAGATAGATACAGGTAGATAATTAAATGATGAGGGAGGGAGGTAAGGTTAAGGTAAGGAGGCAGGCAGACCTTGAGGCGTTGGGGGAGGAGGAAGGCAAGCAGGAGGAGGAGGAGGAGGAGGAAGGGAAGGATGGCGAGGCACCCGACAGACTGGCGCCGTCATCCTCCCTTCTCCTCCTCCTTCTCCTCCTCCTCCTCCTCCTTCACCTCTTCCTCCTCCTCCTCCCTCAACCGGTTACTTAGTCACCCTCCCTTACCCCAAACCCCCCCCTCTCTCTCTCTCTCTCTCTCTCTTCTCTCTCTCTCTCTCTCTCTCTCTCTCTCTCTCTCTCTCTCTCTCTCTCTCTCTCTCTCTCTCTCTCTCTCTCTCCCTAACATGACCTTGTATATAACCTTGCTCGACCCTCCACTCCTCCTCTCCTTTGCTTGTCTTACTCCTCCCTACTTTGTGCTATTATTATCTTCCTTGCATTATATTTCTAGCCACTCATTTTTATCTAGTGAAAAGGAAGGAAGGTTATAAAGTTAGGTAGATAGGTAGAGAGGGTGGTGGGGGGAGATTGGGAAAGAAGTGAAAAGGAAAGAAGGAAGGAAGGAAGGAAAGTTAGATAGATAGGTAGATAAAGAGGGGGGAAGGGGGAGGGATAGTAGATAGGTGTGGCTTACCTGTTGGGTCAAATTCATTACCTAATTGGGTACTCTCTCTCTCTCTCTCTCTCTCTCTCTCTCTCTCTCTCTCTCTCTTCTCTCTCTCTCTCTCTCTCTCTCTCTCTCTCTCTCTCTCTCTCTCTCTCTCTTTCTCTCTCTCAAAGTTCTCTTCCTTCATTGTCATTTTCATCATCATCTGCACTTCTTCCTCAATTTTTTTCATTATTCTGACATCATCTTCATTTTCTGCCTATTTTCATTTTTATTTTTGCTGAATTATCATCTTTTTCTTCGTACTCATTGTTATCACTTTTTCTCCCCCATAATTATTTCATTCGTGTTCCTCATTCATCGACATTTTTCATCGTTAACATATTCTTCTTCTTCTTCTTCTTCTTCTTCTTCCTCTTTATTCACCACTAGTATTTCTCATTTTTAACTCTTAGATCTATCAAACTATTAATCTCCTTTCCATCTTTCCCTCCTTCCCTCCTTCCCTCCTTTCCCTCTTTACCTTATTCCCTCATTTTTTTATTCCCTCCTTTCTTTTCCTATCATTACCCATTCACTCTTTACCCCTCTCTTCCTAAAATCCCCTCTCCCTTTCCCCTCTCCCTTTCCCTTCACCCATTCCCCCCTCCCTTTTCCCTCACCCATTCCTCCCTTCCTCAGATTTCCCTTACCTTGCCACACTGCCTATTCCCCTCATTCTTTCCCTTCCCTCCCTCTTTCCCTTCACTCCCTCCATTCCTTCCTTCCCCTCCACCTTTCCTCCCTTTTTCCCTCCTTTCCTCCGTCTTTCCCTTCTTCCCTTCCCTCACTCTTTCTCCCTTTTTCCCTTCCACTTCCCTTCCTTTCCTCCCTCCCTCTTTCCCTCCTTTCCCCCCTCGCTCCTCCATCCTAAATTCAAACGTTCACTGCCACAATTGATGCAGGAAGTAGGAGGAGGAGGAGGAGGAGGAGGAGGAGGAGGAGGAGGAGGAGGAGGGGGGAAGCTATCACCTTTAAACAGGGGTCACGATAGGTAGGGAGGGAAGGAGGCAAGGAAGGAGGGAGGGAGAAGGATTTCGCTGAGTGCCTCCCTGCTTTGCTTTCCTTCCCTCCCTCCCTTCTTCCCCTTCTTCCTTCCCTCCCTCCCTTTCTTCTCCCTTCTTCCTTCCCTCCCTCCCCTTCCTTCCTTCCCTCCCTCCCTTTCCTTCCCTCCCTCCCTTTCTTCTTCCGCTTCTGCCTTCCCTCCCTCCTCCCTCCCTTCCTTCTTTCTGTGATTTTGTTAATGCCTCGTAAAAGAAAGAGAGAGAGAGAGAGAGAGAGAGAGAGAGAGAGAGAGAGAGAGAGAGAGAGAGAGAGAGAGAGAGAGAGAGAACTCTGCATTACAAAAAAAACAAAAGTTAGTTAGATGTCTTTTGTTGGCCCAAACTTTCTTTCTTCTTCTCCTTCTTCCTCTTTCTCCTCTTCATTGTTTCCTCTTCCTATTCTTCCTCTTCTTTCAAAGTCTCGCTTAGTCGTTCCTTTACGCTGCTTTCCGTTCCACTAGTTGTTTAGTTTTTCGTTATTTTGTTTTAAGTATTATCGTCATTTTTGTTCAATTTTCATCACCTGTACTACTACTAACTACTTTTACTACTACTAACTACTTTTACTACTACTAACTACTTTACTACTACTACTACTAACTACTACTACTACTACTACTATACTACTACTAATACTACTACTACTACTACTTAACCTACTACAAACTACTACATACAAACTATTTAATACTAAACTACTTTTTACAAAACTACCACTACTACCTACTTTCTACTACTAATATTTTACTACTACTAACTACTTCTACTACTAACTACTTCTACTACCACTACTACTACCACTACTACTTCTACTACTACTTCAACTACTACTAACTACTTCTACTACTACTAACTACCACTACTACTACCACTACTACCACTACCACTACTACTACTACTACTACTACTACTCTACTACTACTACTACTACTACTAACTACTACTACTACCACTACCACTACCACTACTACTGCAAAAAATAATGATAATAGCAAAATTAAAACCGTTTAAAAATTTTTTTTCTCGTTTCCCCTTTCCCCTTATCATTTTCCCTATCCCTTTTTTTTTCCTCACCCCCCAAACTTCATCCCCCACCCTTTTTATTTTGCCCCCCTCCCTTTTCCCCCTTTCCCCCAACTCCTTTTCCCCTTCAAAAAAAAAAAAAAAAAAAAAAAAACCATGAACCCCCCTCTTCTCCCCTCCAAACCGCCCCAAATCTTACTCCCCTCCTTCTTACCCCATTCAGAAAAATTTTAAAAAATTCTTAATAAGTTCTGAGACTTAAATAAAATCAACTTCTTTGTTCCATGAAAAAGTCAAACACGACAAAAAACAAAACACAAAACACCAGACCAAAACACCAGACCAAAAAACAAAGCTTATCTCGTCAATCCTATGCCCAAAAAATTGTCTAAAAAAAGTCAAAAATTGGGGCATAATCTGGCTTAAAGGCAATAAAAAAAGATAAATAAATAAATAAAAAAAATTTAAATAAATAAAAAAATACATGATCAATAAAATAGATCAATAAATAAAATAGATCAATAAATAAAATAGATAAATAAATAAAATAGATCAATAAATAAAATAGATCAATAAATAAAATAGATAAATAAATAAAATAAACACATCGGCACCGGAAAAAAAAGGCACACCCACTAAAACAAAAACTACAGC
>JACEEZ010019539.1:197500-202500 GCA_016584305.1 Chionoecetes opilio | reverse complement strand
TAGTAATTGTAGTCAAAATAAGTAGTTAATCTACCGTAGATAACAGTGAAATCGCCACCTGCAGTGATGTCGTCAGGCGCCATATATTACGAATTATAGCATCACTACTGATTTGTCTGTGCCACTGAAGATGATACACAGTAGTTTATATCATGACTGTATAATCTACCCTGTTTCAGCGTTGTTTTATGCTTTGTATCTGCAAGTATAGACGGTTTCAAATTTCACTACGCGTTTTTTTTCTTCGGGTGACGACGACAGCGGTACGACACTCAGTAAATAAACACTAGATGGCGACTCTACTGTTGGTAGCCACTTTGTAGATATTTTTGTCATTTGTTCATTTATAGCCAAAATATGACACAGATGAAGACCCCAAATGACACAGACTCTCCAGATACCCCCTTCTAACTTTCCTGAAATCATGGTGCATAATTAAGTTAAAAGTTTAAACGACCCATTTACGTACCTGAAAAAACAGGGAAAAAAAATTTCCTGCGACTTTAACCGGGTTATCCGGTGGGGTAAAACAAAATTTTTTATTTTTTCCTGTTTATATTTTTTTTTAATTTTTAATTTTTAAGCCGCTGTGCAACCCTGTAGAAAAAGGGGAAAGAGGGGAGGAGAAAAGGAGGGAATAATTTTTTAAAACTGTTGCTGAGCCCAAAAAATGGGATATTTTAAGTTGTTTGAAGAGAGAGAGAAGGAAAGGAGAGAGAGAGAGAGAAGAGGAGAGGGGAAGAGAGAGAGAGAGGGGGAGAGAGAGAGGAGAGAGAGAAGCAGCTGTTCCAATCATCGTTTCCCAATTTTTTTACGTCTTTTTAATCATCTTTTAATTTGTGTCCTGAGTGAAGGAAAATGGAAGGAGGGAGGAAGGAAAGATCACAGACGTTAATCATTCGTTCTCTCCCCTCGTCTCTCTCTCTCCTCCTCTCTTCTCCTCTCTCTCTCTCTCCTCTCTCCTCTCTCCCCTCCTCTCCTCTCCCCTCCCCTCTCTCCTCTCTCTCTCTCTCGATTAATTATTGAAGTTTGACTATTTGCAAAGGATGTTCGAAGTTCTTTTTAACAATGGAAATAAAGATAATACGAAGAACAAGAATAAGAAAAGGTCTGACTGAGTGTCTGACTTAGCTGACTGATTGACTAACTAACTACTAAGCTGATTGACTGACTGACTGACTCTTTCTGAGCTGTACACACATTTTTTGAGAAAATTAACGTTGCAACACCACTGCACTGCAACTTTAATTAACATTAAAAGAGAGAGAAGAGAGAGGGGAGGAGAGAGGAGAGAGAGAGAAGAGAGATTTTCCTGTTGTGTAATAATAATTTCTATATTTTCTTTACTTAGAGAAAAACTAAAAAACTTCAACCACCAACACAACCCACACACACACACACACACACACAACAACACCACACACAACACCACAACAACACACACACACAAAAACACACAAACACAAAACACACACACCCCACCACACACACACCAACAACAAACACACACAAAAAACACCATACAAAAAAACACCACAACAAACAAAACAAAACCAAACCCAAAAACACAACAAAAAAAACCAAACACACACACACACACACACACACCCACACACACACACACACACACCCACACACACACAACAACACAAAACACACACACACACCACACCACACACCACAAAAAAAAACTAGACAGAAAAGACATCCATACAATAAAAACCCATTTTTTTTATACATTAACACCAAAAGTCACAACTGCAAACAACACAACACAACAAAACGAAAATTACAATACAACCAAAATCAAAACAAACCACCCCCCCAACACATCCATCATCAGCATCATCACATCATCATCCATCATCATCATCATTATCACACCACCAAACAACCAACAAACAACAACACTTTTCAGCTTCCCAAACACTCTTATAGTAATTAAGTAAAACCCCAACACAAAATTAACAACACCTTTTATCACACAGAAACAGAAAAGCACCTCCCTTTTTAACCCCCCCCCCCTTTCCCCTCCCCCCCCTTCCCCTCCCTTCCCCTTTCCCCTTCCCCCCTCCCCTCCCCTCCCCTCCTTCTCAACTCTAATTAGTATAAAGGGAATTTGTACCATAATTACCCCCCCCCCCCCCCCCCCCGCTATTTTAAAGGGGAGGAATATATATTAAAGAAAAAAAAAAAATGGGAAAGAATAACGAACTGGGTAAAGGATAAAGGTAAAAAAAAAGAAAATAGGGAAAAAAAAATTTTAAAGGGGTGAAAAAAAAAAAAAAGGAAAGGGGGAAACGGAGTAATTTTCATTGTAATATAACCACCATTCGAAATTTTAATGAACATAAGCAATATATATAGCTATGACTGTTTAGTATCCTTGTCCAGTTAAGCTGAATTTGGTTGATTTGATATAATTTTTCGTAGTTTTAAATGAGCTAATAACAGACGATTTCATATGCAAAGGAAAGATCTGGGCGTCAATGGGTTAAAGATATATTGATATATGCTGGGAAGGTGAGTGGAAATAAGGGAATTAAATAGGATTAGTAGAAAGAGTGAGGATGGGGGGTCATTATATTGGTTAAAGGTTATGTGATAATCAGATGACGTACACACAGGTACGTGGAATGACGGGTAAAAATGGAGTATGAAATGGGAATGGATGGTCCTATGTTCATCTTCTCTCCCAGTCATCTCGTCATTCGCGGTCTTCTTTGTTTGTCTACAACTGTGGCTCTCCTCTGTGCTCCTCAGATGACTCTCATCCTCGGTCTTCACTTGTTCGGTTCTAAATCATTCTCTTCTCGTCTCTCTCGTCTCTCCGCTCTCCCTCTCTTTTCGTTTCTCTCTCTCTCTTCATCTTCTCTCTCATCTCTCTCTCTCTCATTCTCTCTCTCCTCTCTCTCTCTCTCTCTCTTCTCTCTCTCGTCCTCCCTCTTTCTCTCTTTTCTCCTTCTTTTCTCTTCTCTCATTCTCGTCATCTCCTTCTCTCGTCTCTTCTCTCTTCTCTCTCTCATCTCCTCTCGCTCTCTCTCTCAGTCTCTCCTCTCTCTCGTCTCATCTTTCTCTCTCCCCTCTCTCTCTTTCTCAGTTCTCTTACTCTCTCTCTCATCTCAAAATCTTCTCTCTCTCTCTCTCCCTCTCTCTCTCTCTCTCCTCCTCTCTCTCTCTCCTCTCTCTTCTCCATCTCTCTCTCCCCTCTCCCCTCTCCCCTCTCTCTCTCTCTCTCTCTCTCTCTGATTTCCCTCCTCATCATCGTTTTTTTCTCCTTTCTCATTCATCATTTCTCTTTCATTTAACTAATCATTCTCTCTCTCTCTCTCTTTCTCTCTCTTTCTCTCGATTTAATCTTTTCTAAGCCAATTAACTCAAGCTTTTGCCTTCAGCTTCCGGCGACAGGGTGTTTATTTTTCTTTTTCTTTTTAGTTTTTTTTATATAAGTCGTTTAAGTCATGAGCGACAACCCTTTAGTGCCTCCTCGAAGAACTTGGTAAACACGTGTGAATCCAATTTTTTGATGTTGTTTTTTAACTTAATATTTTGGTTTGACTTTTAACATTTTTTTTTGGTTACGTGAGAACTTACTTTTTTTTTCTTCAAGTCGTCTGTTTTTTCCTTTGATCTAAATTTTGTGAGTTTGAAGTCTACTATTACATTTTTTTTACTATTTTTTTTATGTAGGTATCATTTGACTTTTTTTTTTATATATATAGATTTTAAGTATGTAATATTTTAAGTAATATATATAGATTTTAACTATGTAATATTTTAAGTATGTAATATTTTAACTATGTAATATTTTTGGGGTCATGAATGCTTCCAGATTTTTTTTTTGATCATGTACGTATGTGACCTTTTCCCCTCAAAAGAAAACAACACTTCAATGTTGATACTTTCACGGCAATTAACGTGTAAATATATATTGTTTTTATAATCCTGTTTTATAATTTAACTTTATAGTGTGATAATAAATTTTCCCACGAAAGCTGAAAAAAATAAATTGAAACACGGACACATTAATCTTACATTATATATTTATCCATTTATCCGTTTATTATCTTACGTACTAATTTATTCATTTAGTTATAATGTTCAAGGCTTACAGTTCTATAGACTATACAAAAAACACAACATTTATAAACAGTAAAATAAAACTTCAAAACTCGACAAAATCAAAAAAAAAAAACAAACAATAGATAGACGAAAAAAAAAAGTCTTCTACGTAAAGAAGAAGAAAAAAACAATACAATTAATTTAAGCAACCTTGTCAAATTTTTTTACTTCCACTTTGCCTTCCCACAACCGCCCCCCGCCCACCGCCCCCCACCACGCCTTCCCCTCCTCCATAACTTCTTCCTTCCCCTCCTCCCCTCCTCCCCCCGTCCTCTCAGCTCACCATTACCTAAATCAAAGCTTATCAAGAATATGAGCTGATTTAAGTAACCTACCCTCCCTTCCCCTCTCCATCTATATATCCCTTTCTTATCTTCCCTCCTCCTCTCCTCCTCCTCCTCCTCCTCCTCCTCCTCCTCCTCCTCCTCCTCCTCCTCCTCCTCCTCCTCCCTCCTCCTCCTCCTCCTCCTCCCCCCCCTCCTCCACCTCCTCCTCCTCTCGCTTTAATCATTCCTCCAACCTCATCTTCCTCTTCCTCTTCCTCATACTCCATTTTCCCCTCTTCCTCCTCTCCTCCCCTCCCTTCCTCTCCCTTCTCAATTTTTTTTCCCCTCTCCATCTCCTCATATCTTCCCCGCACCATAGCTTCACGATCCCTTACTCTGTCCCCAACATCCATCCCCAATCCCCCCACCACATTATCCCCTCATCCCCCCACCGCAATATCCCCTCATCCCCCCACCACAATATCCCCCAACCCCCCTCCACGCCTTAATTATTTCCATGAATATTAATGAAGTTATGTAGTTAGTGACGTATTGGGGGAGGAGGGGGAACGATGGGGAGGCAGGGGAAGGAAGAAGAGGGGAATGAAGTAA
>JACEEZ010019539.1:185000-192500 GCA_016584305.1 Chionoecetes opilio | reverse complement strand
CACACACACACACCACACACACCACACACACACACACACCACACACACACACACACACACCACACCATCGTAAAAAGTAAGATAAGAATAAATATTAAAAATCAGACATTCCTGCATAAAGAAAGGAGGATCAGAGAGAGAGAGAGAGAGAGAGAGAGAGAGAGAGAGAGAGAGAGAGAGAGAGAGAGAGAGAGAGAGAAAGAGAACACTAACAAATAAAAGAGGATAACCTGTTAGAGAACGGCGGATCGAGGCAAATGCTTGTAAAGAATCGGAAACTATAAAGTGTGCGCCGAGAAGAGGTTTGAATTCTCTATTTTTTTTTTTTATCTCTTTACTTATGCAGACGCGATAAAGAGTTATGAAAAGAGCATCTGGAGTGTGGTTTAAATTTTTTTATTTTTTTATAAGAGTGAAAGGAGTAAGAGGGGGAAAAGAAAGTGGGAAGAAAATTGATGAAAAGAAAGCTAAATGAAAAAAACATGATCGTAAAGAAATAGAAAATATGATAAACGAACGGAAGGAAAAGATAAATAGAAGAAAGGGGAAAAGGGAAAATTTATTGTCAAAGATGCGTGCAGTAATCGTAAACCTTAATTAACAGTTCAAGGAGTAAGAAGGAAGAAAAGACAAAACTGCAAAAATTAAAATGATGTTACTACTACTACTACTACTACTACTACTACTACTACTACTACTACTACTACTACTACTACTACTACTACTACTAACTACTACTACTACTACTACTACTACTACTACTACTACTACTACTACTACTACTACTACTACTACCACTACTAGTACTACTACTACAACCACTACCATCTACTACTACTACTACTACTACTACCACTACCTACTACACTACTCTACTACTACTACCACTACTATACTACTACTACTACCACTACCACTACTACTACTACTACTACCACTACTACTACTACTACTACTACTACTACCACTACTACTACTACTACCACTA
Organism: Chionoecetes opilio; assembly: GCA_016584305.1. Lineage (NCBI taxonomy): Eukaryota > Metazoa > Arthropoda > Malacostraca > Decapoda > Majidae > Chionoecetes > Chionoecetes opilio. The sequence continues at coordinate 191,512 of JACEEZ010019539.1, read as the reverse complement.
CTAGTACTACTACTACAACCACTACCACTACTACTACTACTACTACTACTACTACTACTACTACTACTACTACTACCACTACTACTACTACTACTACTACTACTACTACTACTACTACTACTACTACTACTACCACTACTACTACCACTACTACTACTACTACTACTACCACTACCACTACTACCACTACTACTACTACTACTACTACTACTACTACTACTACCACTACCACTACCACTACTACCACTACCACCACCACCACCACCACCACCACTACTACTACTACTACTACTACTACCACCACTACCACTACTACTACCACTACCACTACCACTCCACTACACCTACTCACCCTACTCCATACCTACACTCTACCACCACCACCACCACCCACCACCCCCCACCTACCCCCACCACCTACTACTACTACTACTACTACTACTACTACTACTCACCTAACTTTACTACATTTCCTTCATTTTCTCACCTTCTAACTGACCTTTCCCGCTACTTTTAACTCATTTACTTTTCTTTCAATTATGTCACTTCTCATTTTCCAAGACTTCCATTGAGCCCGCTTTCCTCCTCCTCCTCCTCCTCCTCCTCCTCCTCCTCCCCCTTCTCCCCCTCCCCCCCACCTCCTCCTCTTTGCGCCGCGTCGTTTTGTATTACGAGAAATGGAAACCGGGGGAGGGGAGTTTTTTGTTTTGTTCAGCTGTTGTGATCATCATTGTTGCCTTTAATTGTCTTCCTGTTCGTTTCAGTCTGGAGTAGTTTTATTATTCTGTTTATTTGTTCAGTTTTGTTCATTATTGTTGTCATTGTAATTGTTTTCTTGTTGTCCACTTGAGTCTTTGTTTTCTTGTTTGTCTTGTTTGTTTGTTTGTTTGTTTATGGAGTGGCAGACGTTTTTTTTTCCAGTTGGTGATGTTTTTTTTTTTATTACAATTGTTTGCCAGTTTTTTGTTTTTTCTCGTTTGTGTTTGTTTCGTGGGTTTTTTTTTTGCCTTTTTTCCTGTTTGATGTTTTGTTTTTTCTCCGTTTACTGTTTTTGTTTATTTGGTTTTTCTTTGTTACGGCTGTTTTTTTCGTATGTGTGTGTATGTGTGTGTGGGTGGGTGGGGGTGGGTGGGAGTGTGTGGGTGGGTGGGTGTATGTGTGTGTGTTTGGGTGTATGTGTGTGTGTGTGTGTGTGTGTGTGTGTGTGGTTAATGTTTTTATACCATTTTGTTATTACGTACATCAACTTGTTTTTTTGTTTGTTTATTACCTGTGGTGTTTGTCATACGTGCTGTGTGTGTTTGTTTGTTCCTGCTGTGTTTGTCGGCGCTGCTGTTTATCGCCTCTCACAGCTTCCCCGGCCGCCATGTTGCCAGTGTTGCCCTCTTGTGGTCCCATGTATGTGTGTGTGTGTGTGTGTGTTGTGTGTGTGTGTGCGTGTGCGTGCGTACGCGTGTGCACCTGCGATTAATTGATATGCTCGGGGGACAGTTGGGAATTTTAGTGAAGTCGCGTAATTATCTCCAAACTATTAATATAGGTATTTTGCCCCCCCGCCCCCCCGTGTGTGTGTGTGTGTGTGTGTGTGTGTGTGTGTGTGTGTGTGTGTGTGTGTGGAATAAGCTGGCAAACTATTTTTTTAGGATGTAACTTATACATGAAACACACAGACACACACACAGACACACACACAGACACAGACACACACACACACACACACACAGACAGACACACACACACACACAACACACACACACACACACGCACGCACACACACACACACACACACACACACACACACACACACACACACACACACACACACACACACAACACACACCACACACACACACAACGCCACCACCACTCTCTTAAAAAATAAATCGCGCAAGAATGTTTATATTTTATACATAGAAAAATTATAGCTTGATTGTCAATATAATTTATTCATCCAATTTTATGTATCTACAAAGCTGTTTATATTACTTGCCCTATTAGAAAAAAGAAATTTCTTCATATATATATTTTTTTGTCAAACACCAGTCTAAACTTTTATTGTCCCCTTTATACAGGGGACTTTTTTTTCCTTAGCTACAGATCCAAGATATGAAGAAAAATAAATCATTCGTAATCTAAGTCTTATTCTTCCTTATCACGCTTAACCGTCTTATCTAACGGCAGTCTAACTTCACTTTTTCATTCTCGCCTCCTTTTTTGCCCTTTTATTTGCCCTTTTCTCTTAATTTTCCCTCCCTCCCTATTTTTTTCTCCCTTAGCTAGACAAAAAAAAAAAAAAAAAGTCGTAATCAAAGTCATATTCTTTATCAAGTGCTACCTTTTTTTTGTTACCACATTTATCCCCTTAGCCAGACCCAATAATGTAAAAAAAAACATAAGTCGTAATATAAGTCATATCTCTCACATCAATCCCAGTCTATCTAAGTTTTTATTCTCCTTGTTTTCCCTCCTATGTCCCTTACTCTTATTTTCCCTCTCCTTTTTTCTCAATAGGCAATGTGCAATTTCTATACAGCGGGCTTTTTGTTACTCTCTTTTCTCTCTCAATGATATAGAAAGATATTAAATGCCGTAATCGATGTCTTATTCCTCCTATTAAACGCAAATCTAACCAATTGTTCTCTCTCGTCCTCAGGGTCGATGTAACCGCGAGAAGCCGCCCTGCAAGTACTTCCACCCGCCGCAGCACCTCAAGGACCAGCTGCTGATCAACGGCCGCAACCACCTCGCCCTCAAGAACGCCATCATGACCCAGATCCAGGGCCTCAGTCCCGGCGCGCCCGTCGTACCCGGCACCATACCCCTTGTAAGTACCCAATGTGACCCGTCCTGATCTGTACTTGTATACTTGTAAGGCTTGTAGGCACAGACCTTTTTATTTTTTTTATTGGATTTGTATGCCTGGACCTTTTTTTTTTTTTTTTTTTGATTGGATATTTTTTTTTTTTTTGGGGGAGATGAAAAGGTGTAGATGAATTATGTGCTTTTAAGTTGTATTTTTTTTTGGGGGGGGGTGAAAAGGTGTAGATAAATTATATATGTGGTTTTACGTTTTTATTTCTTTTTTTGGGGATTTGGGGAGGGGAAAGGTATAGATAAATGGTGCACTTTTATGTTCATGTTGTAGTTTTCTTGTTTATATATATATTAAAAAAATTAATTCCCTGGGGGGGGGGGGGTTGAATTGGTTTCCTTCCATGCTAATTGTTTTTTTCATTAGTTTTTTTCATTTTTTTTTAGTGTGTGAAAATGCGTAGATGAAGTTTTTTTTTAGTGTGTGGAAATGCGTGGATGAAGTTTTTTTTTTAGTGTGGAAATGCGTGGATGAAGTTTTTTTTTAGTGTGAAAATGCGTAGAAGTTTATTTTTAGTGTGAAAATGCGTAGATGAAGTTTTTTTTTAGTGTGGAAATGCGTAGATGAAGTTTTTTTTTAGTGTGGAAATGCGTAGATGGTTTTTTTTTAGTGTGGAAATGCGTAGTTTTTTTTTAGTGTGGAAATGCGTAGATGAAGTTTTTTTTTAGTGTGTGAAAATGCGTAGAAGTTTTTTTTTAGTGTGAAAATGCGTAGATGAAGTTTTTTTTTAGTGTGAAAATGCGTAGAAGTTTTTTTTTAGTGTGAAAATGCGTAGATGAAGTTTTTTTTTAGTGTGAAAATGCGTAGATGAACTATGAAGTGTTATATTATTTTTGTAGTCTTTTTGTGTGGGTTTGAAATGTCTTGTAATGCTGATTTCTTTTGTGAGTTTTTTCATGTTGTTTTTTTGTAAGTCATAGTTTTGCCTTCCCCTTTTGCTACTTTGAATTTTTTTTTCCATCCTATACTTCAGTTTCATGTACATTTATTTATTTATCCTTTATTTATCCTAAGTATCCTTTTATTTATTTATTATACTCGAGGTCTTTTGAGATTTTGCTGGGATCTTTTTTTATTTATTTTTTGTCCTAATGGTATTTGAATTGATTGATTTCGTGGTTTTATCCTATTAACAAACTTATATTGTTCATCTTTTTGTGTGGAGTGTCAGGGGGGGGTAGTTAATCCTCTTGGCGTAGTTAGCTAGTGTGTGTGTGTATGCTAGAAAGCTTCTTAATATTTTGTACTAGGCTAAATTTCACACGCCATTATTATTATTATTATTATTATTATTATTATTATTATTATTATTTTTATTTGTTTAAGTTTTGGTGCTCCGTTAAAAAGGTACCATTTGCATCCTCGTTTCAGTTATGGTTTTTTTTTCTCTCTCTCTCTCTCTCTCTCTCTCTCTCTCTCTCTCTCTCTCTCTCTCTCTCTCTCTCTCTCTCTCTCTCTCTCTCTCTCTCTCTCTCTCTCTCTCTCTCTCTCTCGTATCTATGTTTATATGATTTTTATTTACTAGTGTTTTTATATTTGCTTTAATCCTCGAAATTATCAATCAGGAAAATGGACAAACTTTTTTATAGTTTTTGTTGGCGCCAAATTGTCCTTTCCTTCGATAGATAATGGGATGGATAGATAGACAGATAGATAAATTGATTAATGGATGGATAGATAGATAGATAGATAGATAGATAGGTGGATAGATAAATTGATTAATGGATAGATAGATAGATAGATAGATAGATAGGTGGATAGATAAATTGATTAATGGATAGATAGATAGATAGATAGATAGATAGGTGGATAGATAAATTGATTAATGGATAGATAGATAGATAGATAGATAGGTGGATAGATAAATTGATTAATGGATAGATAGATAGATAGATAGATAGATAGGTGGATAGATGGACGGATAGATAGATTGATTAATGGATAGATAGATAGGTAGATAGATAGATAGATAGATTGATAGATAAATGGATAGATAGATGGATGGATGGATGGATGGATGGATGGATGGATGGATGGATAGATAGATAGATAGATAGATAGCTAGATAGCTAGATAGCTAGATAGCTAGATAGATAGATAGATAGATAGAGGAATAAGATAAATGAGATGAATGATTGGAAAAAAAATTATGATAGTACATTGAAGAATAGTTAAAAAGAAAGAAAAAGAAGAATAAACTAGGAAGAGGAAGAGAGATGTGAAGGAAAGAATAAAGCGAGGAATAGGAATAGTAGGTAATAAAGAAGGAAGAGAGGAAGGAACAATAAATATCCGTCAATCACTATTTTCCATTATATTACATTATATATGAAGAAAGTTTGGCCGAGAGAGAGAGAGAGAGAGAGAGAGAGAGAGACGAGAGAAGAGAGAGAGAGAGAAGAGAGATGAGAGGGAAAAAGGAGAGGGCTGACATGTAGGCCTCGAAACACAGAGGGGAGAGGGAGAGGGAGAGAAAGGAGGAAGAGGAAGAAGGGAGAGGAAATAGAGAGCTGAAGTCAGAGAGAGGGATGGAGAGAGAGGGATGGAGAGAGAGGAAATAGAGAGCTGAAGTCAGAGAGAGGGATGGAGAGAGAGGAAATAGGAGCTGAAGTCAGAGAGAGGGATGGAGAGAGAGGAAATAGAGAGCTGAAGTCAGAGAGAGGGATGGAGAGAGAGGAAATAGAGAGCTGAAGTCAGAGAGAGGGATGGAGAGAGAGGAAATAGAGAGCTGAAGTCAGAGAGAGGGATGGAGAGAGAGGAAATAGAGAGCTGAAGTCAGAGAGAGGGGATGGAGAGAGAGGAAATAGAGAGCTGAAGTCAGAGAGAGGGAGGGAAAAACCAGAGAGAGGGATGGAGAGAGAGGAAATAGAGAGCTGAAGTCAGAAAGAGAGGGATGGAGAGAGAGAGAAATAGAGAGCTGAAGTCAGAGAGAGGGATGGGAGAGTAGAGAGGAAATAGAGAGCTGAAGTCAAGAGAGAGGTCGATAGGAAGAGAGAGGAAATAGAGAGCTGAAGTCAGAGAGAGGGATGGAGAGAGAGGAAATAGAGAGCTGAAGTCAGAGAGAGGGATGGAGAGAGAGGAAATAGAGAGCTGAAGTCAGAGAGAGGGATGGAGAGAGAGGAAATAGAGAGCTGAAGTCAGAGAAGAGAGAGAGGAGGAATAGAGAGGAGTCAGAGAGGGATGGAGAGAGAGGAAAACTAGAGAGCTGAAGTCAGAGAGAGGGATGGAGAGAGAGGAAATAGAGAGCTGAAGTCAGAGAGAGGGATGGAGAGAGAGAGGAAATAGAGAGCTGAAGTCAGAGAGAGGGATGGAGAAGAGAAAGAGAGGAGCGAGAGAGGGAGGAGAGAGGAAATAGAGAGCTGAAGTCAGAGAGAGGGATGGAGAGAGAGAGAGGTGGAGAGAGAGGAAATAGAGAGCTGAAGTCAGAGAGAGGGATGGGAGAGAGAGAGAGGGATGGAGAGAGAGGAAATAGAGAGCTGAAGTCAGAGAGAGGGATGGAGAGAGAGAGAGGGATGGAGAGAGAGGAAATAGAGAGCTGAAGGTCAGAGAGAGGGATGGAGAGAGAGGAGAGGGATGGAGAGAGAGGAGATGGAGCGAGAGAGAGAGGGATGGAGAGAGAGAGAGGAGAAAGAGAGAAGGG
>JACEEZ010019539.1:95000-180000 GCA_016584305.1 Chionoecetes opilio | reverse complement strand
TTCTAGTGATTAGAATATTAGCCATTTCTAGTGATCAGAATATTAGCCATTTCTAGTGATCAGAATATTAGCCATTTCTAGTGATCAGAATATTAGCCCTTTCTAGTGATCAGAATATTAGCCATTCTAGTGATCAGAATATAGCCCTTCTAGGATCAGTAATATTAGCATTTTATGATCAGAATATTAGCATTTTATGTTTAAAATATTAGCATTTCTAGTGATCAGAATATTAGCCATTTCTAGTGATCAGAATATTAGCCATTTCTAGTGATCAGAATATTAGCCATTTCTAGTGATCAGAATATTAGCCTTTTTTGTTTGATTGGAATATTAGTTTGGATTAGAAATATATTAGTGATTCGGTTGTGGTAGTATAGCTAATCAAAATGGATCTGTTTATATTTAATTTAGACTATTTATTGTAGATTTTTTATTTGCTTGTAAATCGTGGAATGATTCTCTCTCTCTCTCTCTCTCTCTCTCTCTCTCTCTCTCTACTCTTTCGCTTCGCTCGCTCTCGCTTCTCCTCTCCTCTCCTCTTTCTCTCTCTCTCTTTCTCTCGCTCTCTCTTTCTCTCGCTCTCTCTCTCTCGCTCTCTCTCTCTCTCTCAATATCCTTCTGTTCGTTCCAATATTAGTCAAAATTAATTCCAAGTTATTTAATAATTTCCATTCAGTAAGATGGATCCGTCCCCTGAAATATATCTTATTGGTCTGAGTCGATAGAGAAACAGGAACACTATCTATATACGTCGGTTTGCTTCTGAATTTTTATAATTCTGAAACCCCTTAGCGAATAACCCCTCCCCCCATTCCCTTGCCCTCCCATACCTCTTTTCCCTCCGCCTTTGCCATTCCATATCCATTACCCCCTTTTCCTTCCCTCTCCCCCATTATAATCCTCCCTCCCCTTTTCCCTTGCCCCCCTGTCCTCCCCTTACATCCTCTCACTTGTTCCTCCATCCCTATCCCCTTACCATCCCCACCCTTCCTCCCCTTACCCTCCATTCCCCCTTCCCCTCTCCCCCCTGCCCTCCCCCTCCCCCTTCTATTTTTTTAAATCTATGAGAATCCGAATAGAGGACAAAAAAAAGTCTAGATATCAAAAGAAGAAAAATTGTCTTTAGATTACAAAAGAAAAATATTGTCTTTACATAAAAGAAAAAAAGTAGATAAAAGAAAAAAAAGTCAATTACAAAAGATTACATTTAGATTTCAAAAGAAAAAAAATAGATTCCAAAAGGAAAAAATTGTCTTAAGATTACAAAAGAAAAAAATGGTTAGATAAAAAAAAAAAAAAAAAAAGGTAGGTAATAAGAGATAGTTTTTTTTTTTTAAGTAACATTAATATTGTTTTTGTGTCATTGATATCAAGTTTTGTTTTAAGGGATATCTATTTTTTAAGCGATAGATTCCACATGCCTCCTTTTCCCCTCCCCCCCATTCCTATTCCTATTCCCCCTCCCCTCCCATCCACCCCCCATCCTATTCCTATTCCCCCTTCCCTCCCATCCTATTCCCCCCTCCCATCCTATCCTATTCCCCCCTCCCCTCCCATCCTATCCCCCCATCCTATTCCCCTTCCTCCCATCCTATTCCCCCCTCCCCTCCCATCCTATTCCCCCCTTCCTCCCTTCCTTCCCTCCATCCCTCCCTTGTAGAAATGTTATTGTTCCAAGGTCCATCCGTCATCCCCCACAGAAATGAGTTAGCTTAGGCGGCGAGAACCCTAAATCTCTCGCATTATTTCTATTACCAATGGGTTTTTTCCTGTGTGTGTGTGTGTGTGTGTGTGTGTGTGTGTGGTGTGTGTGATGTGTGTGTGTGTGTGTAGCGTGTTAGTGTGAGGAAATTAGGTAAGATGTACTGTTTCCTGTACGTGCATATTTTTTCTCTCCTCTCTCTCTCTCTCTCTCTCTCTCTCTCTCTCTCTCTCCTCTCTCTCTCTCTCTCTCTCTCTCTCTCTCTCTCTCTCTCGAAGTAAGTGAATAACGAGTGAAATAATGTAAACAGCCTATTCCTTTTGTTTACCTCTTAAGATGGTGATGAGTGTGGTGATGATGGTGGTGGCAGTGGGTGTGAGTGTGGTGAGATGAGATGATTGTGAGAAGGAAGAGTAGGAGATGAGGAGGAGAGAAAGATAGAAGTAGTAGAGGAGATGAGAATAGGGAAGAGTAGTAGGGGGGAGAGTGATGTAGGAGAATATAGTAGGAAGAGAAGAATAGGAGAAGATAGAGAGGAGAGAAGACTAGGAAGATAGTAGGAGGAGATGATGAAGAGGAGGAAGAGTAGTAGTAGGAGATGATGAATAGGAGGAAGAGTAGTAGTAGGAGGAGATGATGAATAGGAGGAAGAGTAGTTAAGAGATAATAGGAGGAGATAAGGAGAGAGACTGTGAATAGAAAGATAGTAGGGTGACTGAAAATAAGGAGTAGTCGAGGAGGAATAGGATGAGAGGAAGAGTAGTAGTCAGGAGGAGATGAGTGATAGGAGGAAGAGTAGTAGGAGGAGATAGAATAGAGGAAGAGTAGAGGAGGAGGATGGGAATAAGGTAAAGTAGTAGGAGGAGATGATGAATAGGAGGAAGAGTAGTAGGAGGAGGAGATGATGAATAGGAGGAAGAGTAGTAGGAGGAGGAGATGATGATAGAGAGAGAGTAGGAGGAAGATGATAGGGAAAGGAGGAAGAGTAGTAGTAGGAGAGATGAATAGAGAAGAGAGTAGTATGGGAGATGTGAATAGGAGAAGAGTAGTAGTGATGGAGAGCATGAATAGGAGGAAGGTAGTAGTAGGAGATGGAATAGAGAAGATAGTAGAGGAGGGATGTGAATAGAGGAAAGAGAGTAGGAGATGATGAATAGAGGAAGAGTAGTAGTAGGAGATGATGAATAGGAGGAAGAGTAGTATAGGAGATGAGAATAGGACGGAAAGAGTAGTAGGAGGAGAGATGAATAGGAGGGAAAAGTAGTAGAGGAGGAGGGGGATGAATAGGAGGGGAAAAGGGAGTAGTAGGAGGAATGATGAAAGGAGGGGAAGAGTAGTAGGAGGAGGAGATGATGAATAGGAGGAAGAGTAGTAGGAGGAGGAGATGATGAATAGGAGGAAGAGTAGTAGTAGGAGATGATGAATAGGAGGAAGAGTAGTAGTAGTAGGAGATGATGAATAGGAGGAAGAGTAGTAGTAGGAGATGATGAATAGGAGGAAGAGTAGTAGTAGGAGGAGATGATGAATAGGAGGAAGAGTAGTAGTAGGAGATGATGAATAGGAGGAAGAGTAGGAGGAGGAGGAGACGAGGAAGAGAAGACGAAGAATAGAAAGAAGAGGTGACGAAAAATAAGAGAGTATTTGTAGGAGACGAATAGGATGAGAGGAATAGGAGCAGGAGGAGAGGGATAGGAGGAAGAGTAGGAGAGGGATAGGAGGAAGAGTAGGAGAGGTAGTAGTAGTAGGAGGAGGAAGGAGAATAAGGAAGTCATAAAGCTAACTGGAAAAATAGGAGGAATGGAAGAAAGATGAGGAAGAGAAAGGCAAGGAGGAAATAAAGGAAGAATAGGAGCAAGAGAAGGAGGATGCATAACTAGGCAAGGGGTGATAAAGCTTACTGGAATAGGAAAGAAAGAAAGAAAGAAAGAAAGAAGGAAAGGAAGGAAGGAAAGAAGGAAGCAAAGAAACAAAAGAGGAAGACATTTGTAGTACTAACTGGAATAGGAGGAGGAGGAGGAAGACAAGGAAGAGGAGACAGCGTGACATGAAGGGAGGGAGGAAGGAAGGAAAGAAACAAAAGAAGACATTTATAGTACGAACTGGAATAGGAAGAAGAGGAGGAGAAAGAGGAAGAGGAGGAAGACAGCAGACTTCATGGAGGAGAGACTGACAGGGCGGTGGCTGCTTATATAGGCGCCTCCTCCTCTTCCCTCCTCCTCCTCCTCTTCCTCAGTCAGCTGTTTCTGGGGTGTGGCGTCTCTCTCTCTCTCTCTCTCTCTCTCTCTCTCTCTCTCTCTCTCTCTCTCTCTCTCTCTCTCTCTCTCTCATCACTGCGGCTGTATTTCGTACTGTAATGCTGGAAAAAAGAGAGTCGGTCGTGATGGGGGACTTTGTGTTGGGGAGGGAAGGGAAGCAGTAGTGGAGAGGGTAGGGGAGGGTACAGGAGGGGAAGGCAGTAGTGGAGGGGGTAGGGGAGGGGAAGGCAGTAGTGGAGGGGGTAGGGGAGGGTACAGGAGGGGAAGGATAGTGGTAGGGGGTTGGGGAGGGTAGTGGAGGGGGTAGGGGAGGGGAAGGATAGTGGTAGGGGGTTGGGGAGGGTAGTGGAGGGTGTATGGGAGGGGAAGGATAGTGGTAGGGGGTTGGGGAGGGTAGTGGAGGGGGTATGGGAGGGTACAGGAGGGGAAGGATAGTGGTAGGGGGTGGGGAGGGGAAGGCAGTAGTGGAAGGGGTTATTGAGGGTACAGGAGGGGGTTGGGGAGGGGAAGGATAGTGGTAGGGGGCGCACACACACCTACGTGACGCCGGTGCGGTACGACACGTTGGCCGATCACGCCTTGAAGTGCTGGCTGGAGCGGGGCGGCGAGGAGCGCTGCCGGACGTACGATGAAGGCTGGAAAGGCGGGTTGTGTGTGTGTGTTCTTATTTTTGGAAGTAAAGAAAGGAGGGTGTGTAGGAAGGATAGGAGTGTGTGTGTGTGTGTGTGTGGGTGGGTGGGTGGGTGGGTGGGTGGGTGTCTGTCTGTATGTCTGTCTGTCTGTCTGTGTCTCGATCGGTCTCTCTCTCTCTCTCTCCTCTCTCTCTCTCTCTCTCTCTCTCTCTCTCTCTCTCTCTCTCTCGTATCGTGATGACTAGAAAAAATGATAAATAAATAAATGTTTGTTGTAACGGGGTTCATCAGTGACAGCTTCTCTCTCTCTCTCTCTCTCTCTCTCTCTCTCTCTCTCTCTCTCTCTCTCTCTCTCTCTCTCTCTCTCTCTCTATTGTTGTCTGCATATAAACTCACTACTACTACTACTACTACTACTACTACTACTACTACTACTACTACTACTACTGTAATCATCTTATTTTAGTATTATAAAAAGATTTCATTCCGAGGACAAAGAGAAGGAACACATAACAGCATAGTGGAGAGAGGGATTAGAGGGGAGAGTGAGGGGAGGGGAGAGGAGAGTGAGGGGAGAGTGAGGGGAGGGGAGAGAGGGAGGGAAGCCGCAGAGACAAAATATTATAGGATTAGTTATTTATATTTGTGAAAAAAGTAAAACCAACCTCCAATAACAGAGAGAGAGAGAGAGAGAGAGAGAGAGAGAGAGAGAGAGAGAGAGAGAGAGAGAGTATCAAATCTAAACCTGTCCACACACACACACACACACACACACACACACACACAAGTTAATCTTCTTTCACCATTTATCGTTTTTTCTTCTTTATTATCGAAGCTGTAACACATATATATGATGCAAAAAAAATTACTTGCGATATTGCAACAAAATATTTATATATATATTTTTTCTTCAATTTTAATAAAAAAATTTCCCCCTTGCTAATATGCTAATTTTTTTGTTCTTTTTGATCAATATTTAACAAGATTTTTCGGTTTTTATTTTTTCCTTTCATCTTTTGGAGTAGTATGGCCATTTGTAGTAGTAATAGTAATGGCAATAGTAGTAGTAGTAATAGGGATAGCAATAGTAGTAGTAGTAATAGGGATAGCAATAGTAGTAGTAGTAATAGGGATAGCAATAGTAGTAGTAGTAATAGGGATAGCAATAGTAGTAGTAGTAATAGGGATAGCAATAGTAGTAGTAGTAATAGGGATAGCAATAGTAGTAGTAGTAGTAGGGATAGTAATAGTAGTAGTAGTAATAGTAATGGCAATAGTAGTAGTAGTAGTAATAGTAATGGCAATAGTAGTAGTAGTAGTAATAGTAATGGCAATAGTAGTAGTAGTAATAGTAATGGCAATAGTAGTAGTAGTAGTAATAGTAATGGCAATAGTAGTAGTAGTAATAGTAATGGCAATAGTAGTAGTAGTAGTAATAGTAATGGCAATAGTAGTAGTAGTAGTTGTAATGGCAATAGTAGTAGTAGTAGTAGTAGTAATGGCAATAGTAGTAGTAGTAGTAATAGTAATGGCAATAGTAGTAGTAGTAGTAGTAATGGCAATAGTAGTAGTAGTAGTAATAGTAATGGCAATAGTAGTAGTAGTAGTAGTAATAGTAATGGCAATAGTAGTAGTAGTAGTAATAGTAATGGCAATAGTAGTAGTAGTAGTAATAGTAATGACAATAGTAGTAATAGTAATGGCAATAGTAGTAGTAGTAATGGCAATAGTATTTAGTAGTAGTAATAGTAATGGCAATAGTAGTAGTAGTAATAGTAATGGCAATAGTAGTAGTAGTAGTAGTAATGGCAATAGTAGTAGTAGTAGTAATAGTAATGGCAATAGTAGTAGTAGTAGTAATAGTAATGACAATAGTAGTAATAGTAATGGCAATAGTAGTAGTAGTAATGGCAATAGTAGTAGTAGTAGTAATAGTAATGGCAATAGTAGTAGTAGTAATAGTAATGGCAATAGTAGTAGTAGTAGTAATAGTAATGGCAATAGTAGTAGTAGTAGTAATAGTAATGGCAATAGTAGTAGTAGTAGTAATAGTAATGGCAATAATAGTAGTAGTAGTAATAGTAATGACAATAGTAGTAGTAGTAGTAATAGTAATGGCAATAATAGTAGTAGTAGTAATAGTAATGACAATAGTAGTAGTAGTAGTAATAAAATGGCAATAAAGTAGTAGAGTATGTAATGCAATGGGTAGTAGTATTTAAATATAATGGCAATAATGGGTAGTATAGAAATAAGGGCAAATATTTAGTAGTAGTAGTAATAGTAATGGAAATAGTAGTAGTAGTTATAAGGGCAATGGGAAGGTAAATAGTTAAATAGTAGTAGTAATAGTAAGGGGCAATGTAGTAATAGTAATAGTAATGGCAATAGTGAAATGAGAAAATAGAAATGGCAATAGTATAGATTTAGTAATAGTAATGGAATGAATATTTAAAAAGTAATCATAGTGTATGTAGTAATGTAAGGGCAGTGTGAGAATAATGATACAAGTAATATAAATGATAAAGTAAAAAGTAAGTAAATAAATGAATAGTAAAATTTTTAATTTTAAGTAAATGATAAAAAAGGAAATTAAATATTTAAAATAATAATGTTTTAGTATTGTGGGGTTTTGAGACGAGGAGGAGGAGGAGGAGGAGGAGGGAGGGGGGTAAAAGAGAGAGAAGAGGCGGGGAGAGGTAGCCCAGGAAGGTTTCAAAGAGGAGGGAAAAGGAAGGAGGAGGAAGGCTTTTTTCCCCCCTTGAATTTTGAACTCCCCCCCCCAGCCCACCTTTTAGTGCCCTCGCTCTCTCTCTCTCTCTCTCCCCCTCTCTTCCTCTCTTCTCTCTCTCTCTCTCTCTCCTTCTCTCTCTCCCTCTTCTCTCTCTCTCTCTCTCTTTTCTTCTCAAACAAAGTACCTAAAATTTATACTTTTTTTATTTTTTTTGGTTAGTCTATGTTTTTGTCTGTATTTCTATCTATTATTTATCTTTGTTCTGATTTTTTTTATGTCGTATGTCTAAATTATCTTATCTATCATCTTATTTTTTGGGTTCATGTTTTTTCGGTTGTATTTCTTATGTTAGTATATATTATCTATCAATCTGTGCATTTTTATTTCTGTATGTCAAATTACTTTTCTCGATCTAATCTTCTCATCTACCTACTACCTATCTATTATCTATTACATCTATTATTATCTATCTACTATTATCTATTTTTTATCTATTTATCTATCTATCTATCTATTCTTTTATTATTATCTATCTTCCTTCTCTCCTTCTCCCTCTCTCTCTCTTCTCTCTCTCTCTCTCTCTCCTCTCTTCTCTCTCTCTCTCTTCTCCCCTCTCTCTCTCATTATCTATTATTATCTATCTATCTATATCTGTGTACCCATTTTTTTTATATTTTCCCCTCTTTTTTTCCTCTCATTTTTTCTTCATTTACCTCAGTTTATTTGTTTATGCGAATCTTAATTGGCAATGTATTTTTTTTTATTTTTAAATTGGCTGGTAAAATTTTGTATAAAATTTTTTTTTCCTTTTTTTTTTTTTTTTTTGGTTTTGCTTTTTTAATCCCAGTAGAAAAACAAAAAACATGAAAACCAAAAAAAAAGAGGGGGGGGAAGAGAGAGAGAGAGGAGGGGAAAATGAGAGAGGGGAGAGAGAGAGAACAGAGGGGAGGGGGGAGGAGGAGAGAGAGAGGGGGGGAATTGTTCTTATTGAGTTTAATATTTTTTGTGAAATCATGAATATACATTTTTAGAAGCAGCAAAAATGAAAATTATTACAATGTAGGAATATATTTTTGTTCAAGTAGGAAAAATTTTGGGATGCTTTTCCCCTAATTTTTTTCTTCCTTTTCCTCTTCCCTCTTCTACTGCCCTCTCTCTCCCTCCTTTTCCCCCTCTCTTTTTCCTCTTCTCCTCTCTCTCTTCTCTCTCTTCTCTCTCTCTCTCTCTCTCTCTCTCTCCCTTCCTTCACACGTCGTAGCAATACTAGAGGAGAAAATAGAAATAGGAAAATGGGGAACTAGGAAGAGGGGAGAGAGAGGGGTGCTATAACCTGTCCCCCATTAGTAGGAAAGGGGAAAAGAAAGGGAAATGGGTGATATAACATGTGCCCCCATTTATAGGAAAGGGGAGAGAAAGGGGAGGGGTATTATAACTTGTCCCCCCATTAATAGGAAAGGAGAGGGGAGATATAACTTGCCCCCCCATAACTAGGAAGAGGGGAGAGAAAGGGGAGGGGGGAGAGGGGTTATAACATGTCCCCCCAACCTTCTTTCTTCCCCAACAAGTGATACCGGTTTCCACAAATGCCTTCTTCCCTCCCCCTCCAGATCCAGCCCCCCCACCTCGCCCCCTCCTGCCACCCCCGGCCGCCCCCCACCATGGGTCTAACCAGTGGGCACGGGGGGGTGTTTGTTAGATGGCGTAAGTGTGGGGGGCGGGCGAACAAACCCCAAACACACACACCACACAGTCACACACACACACAACACACCACAACAACGCACACACACCCCCACCCCGACACACACGCAACACACACACAGCAACAACGCACACGCACCGAAAACACACACACACCACACACAAAAACCACACAAAACAAATTAAAAGGGAAAGGGAAATTTTGGGTGGGAAATATTGAAGCTTGTAACATTGTACTTTCTTTACACACACACAACACCACCACCACACACACACACCAACACCACAACACACACACACCAAACACACACACACCACACCACACACAACACCACAGGTCACACACACACAACACAGTCACACACACCACAGTCAACACACACACACACACACACACACACACACACACACACACACACACACACACACACACACACACACACAACTGACGTTCACAGACATGCAAGCGAGGCACACACACACCACAACACACACACACAACCACACACACACACACACACACCACAACACAAGCACACACACACAACACACACACACACACACACACACATGCACGTTCACAGACATCAAGCGAGGGCACACACACACACACACACACACAACACACACACACAACACACACACACACATATGCACGTTTCACAGACATGCAAGCGAGGGCACACACACACACACACACACACACACACACACACACACACACACCACACACACACACACACACACACACACAGACAATATGCACGTTCACAGACATGCAAGCGAGGGCAAACACAACACACACAACACACACACACACACACACACACACACACACACACACACACACACACACACACACACACACACACACACACACACACACACACACACACACACACACACCGCCGCTTCACACACACACTAATACAGCTCAGTGCCTCATACAGCGAAAAAAAAATTGTAAAAAAAATAACATCACAGCCAACCATACTTCATACATGCGCAGTTTAGCTCAGCTCTATCTAGGCTTTCTTAACACGGCTAGCAACACAGCAGCACAGCTTTAGCTTAGCCTAGCATAGCGCAGCTTGAGCTCATTGCAAAAAACAAAAAAAAAAAAAAAAAAAAAAAAAAAAAAAAATTAGCAAAAAAAAAAAAATGTCTATCTGCGCAGTATAGCTTGAGTAAATAAAATCAAGTAAAATGCGCAGTTTCTAGAATATTCTTTAGACATTACCGTGTTTTCTGAATCACTATAAAGCGCAGTTGAGTTATAAAGGAATGCATTAGTTTCTGTGTTCTTCTTTAAGTTATCATTATCGCTCCAAATGGTGATCCGACGTCTGCGCGGCGCATTTTGTATGTTCAAAGTGATGTAGTTGAATATTGCGCAGTGTCATTAGCGCAGTGTTGCCTTTGCTGATGTGAGGAAAGTGGATCTTAGTGCAGGCTGAATTGAGAGAGAGAGAGAGAGAGAGAGAGAGAGAGAGAGAGAGAGAGAGAGAGAGAGAGAGAGAGAATGTTATGTCTAGTTCTCTGTCTGGTTTGTCTCCGATCTTTTTTTCTCTTCTCTTTCTTTTTCTCTCTCTCTCTCTCTCTCTCTCTCTTCTCTCTCTCTCTCTCTCTCTCTCTCTCTCTCTCTCTCTCTCTCTTGCTCTCTGAATTCCCTTTTTATAACGCTAATACTCCTACTACTGTGTGTGTGTGTGTAAGAAAGAAAGAAGGAACAAGCATAAGATAAAGAAAGAAGTGAAAGAACAATAAAAAACATGACATAGTTTTGGTGTATTTAGATTTATTTCAAGTATATTTTTGAGGAAAGAATTATTATTATGAAGACATTTTATATTGTTTTCTTTATTATTTTTGTGTTGTGTTCATTTTTATAGGACTCCATTTCCGTGTTGGTTTTTTTTTTACCTTTTTTTGTTGCTAAGCTTTTTTTTCGTTTTTGTTATTGTTTTTTGTTTGTTCTTGTTTTCCTTGTTTTCCCAATCACACTTCACTTTTCCCTAGCCTAAGTTTCCCTGCCTTCAATTACCTTGCTCCTAGTACGCGTTTTTCCTTGTAAATACACGTATGTAACACGTATTAACATATCTACTTATATACCTCGTAGTTTTCCCCGCCCTAGTAATTACCTACACACTCCTAGTAACGTAAAAACATCATACCCTTGCTTGTTTTTCAATCTAATAATCCATCAAGACTTTCCTAGTAACTTTAGTAGCTTTCTTAACTAAATTTTCCTAGTAGCTTTCTTAACTAAATGTTCCTAGTTGCTTTCTTAACTATAAATGTTTCTAGTAGCTTTCTTAACTAAATTTTCCTAGTAGCTTTCTTAACTATAAATTTTCCTAGTCGCTTTCTTAACTAAATTTTCCTAGTAGCTTTCTTAACTAAATGTTCCTAGTTGCTTTCTTAACTATAAATGTTTCTAGTCGCTTTCTTAACTATAAATTTTCCTAGTAGCTTTCTTAACTAAATTTTCCTAGTCGCTTTCTTAACTAAATTTTTTCCTAGTTGCTTTCTTAACTATTAATTTCCTAGTAGCTTTCTTAACTAAATTTTCCTAGTAGCTTTCTTAACTATAAATTTTCCTAGTCGCTTTCTTAACTAAATTTTCCTAGTAGCTTTCTTAACTAAATTTTCCTAGTAGCTTTCTTAACTATAAATTTTCCTGGTAGCTTTCTTAACTATAAATTTTCCTAGTAGCTTTCTTAACTAAATTTTCCTAGTAGCTTTCTTAACTAAATTTTCCTAGTAGCTTTCTTAACTAAATTTTCCTAAGTAGCTTTCTTAACTAAATTTTCCTAGTCGCTTTCTTAACTATACATTTTCCTATCTTTCCTCTTTTTTTGTAACTTCTTGATATTTTCTTTCAAGTTATTTTCCTTACTATTTGCTTTAAATTTTCCTATTTATTTAAACTCATGCTTGCTCAGGTTTTTCCAAGTAATTTTCCTTAGATTTTCCTTTTTTTCCTACTTTTCTCAATCTTTCATTTGCTTGCTCAGGTTTTCAATTGATTTACCTTCCTAGTAACAATGTATTTTCTATTTTTCTGTCTATTAACGTTTCCCATACATAGAAAGATATAACTATATAGTAATCTATCTTTCCCTATTAATTTCTAGTCCTCATATATATCTATCCTAACCTTCTAGCTACCTGGCTTTCCTAGTACAAGCTTCCTATACTCACTACTAGTATGCTTTGTGCTTGCATTGTGTTCCTAGTACCTATAGTCTATTTTTTTAACGAGGCGAAAAATTCCATTCTATCATAAGGTCTCATGCTTAAAATGATGCCTATGTTTACCTGATAATATGGTTAACTATGATAAAATACAACTGAAATTTAGAAAAAGCGTAGTATTCCCTTCTCCTGGCATCAAATATCAGTCAGTAAGCAGCAAGGGGGCAGGCATTTTTCACCTCGTTAAAAATAATAGACTTTAGTTAGCTATTTGTCTGCTTGTGTGGTTTTCTTCATTCCCTATTTATTCATCCGTCACCCATTTCATTCTTTCTTCATTTTTAATTCCTTTTACTTTCTCATCGCTTTTTTTTTCAATATGTCCAGGTGCATTTTTTTGGGGGGGTATTTTATAAACTGGCATATCCTTCCTTCCTTCCTCCCTCCTCACCCTCCTCCTCCCTCCTCCTTCCTCCTCTCCCTCCTCTCCCTCCCTCTCCCTCCCTCCTTCCTCCCTTCCTTCCTTCTTTTTTCTCTATTCCTGGCATTCTTTCTTTCATTTCTTACTGTCCTTCCTGCCTTCCTGACTTCCTCCCTCCCTCCCTCCCTCCCTCCCTCCTCCCTCCTCTCCCTCCTCCCTCCTTCCTTCCTTCCTCTTCCTTCCTTCCTTCCTTCCTTCCTCCTCCCTCCCTCCCTCCCTCCCTCCCTCCTCCCTTCCTTCCTCCCTCCCTCCCTCCTCCCTCCCTCCCTCCCTCCCTCCCTTCAAGCCTTTCTGCCTTCCTTCCTTCTTCCCTTCAAGCCTTTCTCCCTCCCTCCCTCCCTCCCTCCTCCTCCCTCCCTCCCCCCTCCCTCTCTCCCTTTCCCCTTTTCAAAATCGTCTTTTCCCAGTATTTTGAAGGATGTTTCCTCTTCAAACCTTAATTTCTATCTTTTCTTCATTACCTATTTTCTTCCCTTTTTCAAATACCATTTTCCCCTCGTTTCAACCCCTCTTACACCTTCCAAACCCTTCCTTTTCCCCTCATAATTTTCTATCTTTTCCCCTCACCATTTCCTTTTTTCTTCCCCCCTTCATTTTCTATATTTTCCTCTACGTCATTTATATTTTTCCTTCCCTCTTCATTTCCTCTTTTCCTTCACTCATCTTTCCTCGCATCCCCTCATCTTTTCCTCTTTCCCAACCCCCATTCATCTCTTCCCCTCACATTCCCCTTTTCCTCATCATTCCCCTCATCCTTAACGTCAAACCCAACATCTCTTTCTACCCCAAATATTTTAAAACCAAACCCTGTCGAAATCTGTAATCCACCAAAGTCGCGTCCCCTCACTAAGCTCCCTCTCCCCTCTCTCTCCCCTCTCTCCCTACAGCAGCATAGCTCGCCCTACCTTGCGGGCATCCCCACCATGAGCAACTTCAACCCCTACATCGCCTCCTCCCCCGTCATGACTATGGGGATGAGCGATGGGGCCGCGGGTTCCCCTCTCCAAGGCGTCGTCCCACAACAAGTAGTGTCCGCCCAGAAGGTGCCAAGGACTGATCGACTAGAGGTATGGTTCCCACTTCTACCCCCCATTTCCCCTCTTTTTTTGGTTTTTATCCCCCGTCTTCAATTTTTTCCCCTTCAATTTTTTTTTTTTTTTACGTTTGCAATTTTTCCCCTCTTTCTCAGCTCCTTTTTCCCATCAATTTGTGGTTTTTTTTAACGTTTGCAATTCCTCCTGATCGACTAGAGGTATTGTTCCCACTTCTCCCCTCATTTCCCCTCTTTTTTGAAGTTTTTTCCCCTCTTCAATTTTTTCTTCTCTATTTTTGTGCTTTTTGTTTGTTTTACGTTTGCAATTCTTCTTCCTCTGACCGACTAGAGGTAGGGTTCCCACTGCTTCCCTCATTTCCCCTCTTTGTTTTTCCCCCGTCTTCAATTTTTTTTTTTGGTTTCTTCAATTTTTGTTTTTTTGTTTGCAATTCCTCTATTTTTTCTCGTGTGATTCGTATTATCGTCCCCACATAAAGGATTTTTCCCCTTTTTATAATTTCCCTTTTATAAAATCTGTTTTCCTGTGATTTATCTTCCCCCATTATTGTCTTCACTTTTCATGAAGAATTTTCTCCCCTCTTTTTTTTCCCCTTATTTTTTTCATAAATTCTTCAATCTGCTTTTTTTCGTACGGTTTCTCTTCCCTTTCTGTTTCCCTCGTCACTTTTCCCCTTAGATTAAAACAACTAAACAGGTTACTATTAATATAGCATCAAATATTATTATTAAATAGTTTGAGTTTTGTAATTTTTGTAGCGAGATAATTTTATACATTTAACACATTTTTATTATTATTATTATTATTATTATTATTCAGAGGCAATTGCATGTTAAGTAAGGGTAGGAGGGAGAGAGGGGAAGGGGAGAAGGAAAGGGAGGGAGGGGAGAGGAATGGAGGAAGGGGGGGTCATACCTCCCCCTTCCTCCTCCACCTCCCTTATTCCTTTTCTCTCCCTCTCTCTCTCTCTCTCTCTCCCTTCTTCTCATCTACTGTAGGCAATGCATGGAAATAGGTTCTCTCTCTTTCTCTTTCTCTCTCTTTCTTTCTCTCTGGATAGCGTAGGAAAGTATTATTAGAGCAACATTATTATTATTATTATTATTATTATTACTATTATTATTATCATCATTAATATTGTTGTAGTATTTGTTTACCATTTTTGCCTCAGTTATCAAATCTTCATTATTAT
This sequence comes from Chionoecetes opilio, assembly GCA_016584305.1. Lineage (NCBI taxonomy): Eukaryota > Metazoa > Arthropoda > Malacostraca > Decapoda > Majidae > Chionoecetes > Chionoecetes opilio. The sequence continues at coordinate 165,047 of JACEEZ010019539.1, read as the reverse complement.
TTTTTTTTTCCACAAGTCAAAAAGACAAGAGAAATTTATTTATCTTTAATTATTTATCTTTCTTTTATTTCTTCTCATAATTTTCTGTTTTCAGGTCAACCACCATTACAAAAATAATAATTGCATTGATATGTTTGCCCCTTTTCCTCTTCATTATTTAATATGTATAGTTATTTTTTGTATGTGTTTTTGTTTAACCATATAAACACCTAACCAAGTTTTCTTTTCTCTTTATTGTGTGTGTGTGTGTGTGTGTGTGACTGTGTGTGTGTACATCGGTAACATTTGTTCTTGTCCTATTTCGTGCTTATTTATTAATCATTATAAACTACTATGCATAACCTACATTTTATACACTTATTATACATATTTTACTTCTACTAATGTATAAATGTATATGATTTCATTTTTTTACTCATATGTATATTTTTTTACAGTTTTACGTGTACGTGTCCATGTCTGTGTGTATGTACGTGTACGTGTGTGCGTTTGTGTCGATTTAATTAATTAATGAGCTGCATCGTTACTGATTAATTAATTATTTTTTATCATTTTTTAATATACTATATATATATATATATATGTATATTTTTTATGTTGTTGTTTCATCATAATATTTCTCGCCGTAACTTGTTCTTTGATAACATTTTGTCGCTTGTTTCTTATATGGCATCACGAATTTGACCTTTTTTTTTTTTATAATATATACATTGATATGTTTTTTTTCCCATTTGCTAACATTTCCATTCTCATCATAATAATTTATCATCATTATTATTACTCACATGTCATCATATTTGTAACCATTTTTTTAGATTATGAATGACATTATTTATTATCATTATTATTTACGTTTTTTATTGAATGTTTTTATATATTTTGATCCTGATGACCTAAGTAACAATCATGCCCTGTGTTGAGGGCCGCCGTGACCCTAACGAGGTGATTCAAGAGCCGCGCCTCACCCTCATTACCGGACCGTCACCCTGCGTTGTTGTCTGCTCCGCAAACCTCCATCATCATCATCATGGTCATTATCGTCATGGTCATTATCGTTATCATCCTCACCACTACTATTACTACTACCATCACCACTATCACCACCATCACTACTACCATCCTCACCACTACTACTATTACTACTACCATCACTACTACCATCCTCATCACTACTATTACTACTACCATCACCATCACTACTACTATCACTGCTATTACCATCATCGTCATCACTTACTACTACTACTACTACTACTATAGTAGAACCAATTTATGAAGTCCGTTAGGGTGTTGGCTGGAGTGGGGAATTCCCTGTCCGCGGCTCTGCCAAATTTCGTACTTGGCCACGTATTGGATTACACCCTTAGCGAAAAAGATAACCCTCCCTCTCCCTCCCTCCACCCGGCAGGGACAGGGAATTCCCCACTCCAGCCAACGCCATAACGGACTTCATAAATTGGTTCACTTTTTTTTTTTTTTTAAACCATATTTGTCACCACCACTACTACCATCATCGCTTCTAATGTTATCATTCACCTTTACATTCAACACCACCACCACTACAACCACCACCACCATCACCCTCCCCCTATCCAAGCGCGGGATTTTTTATAAACACTGTTTTGCCTCGGTAATCAGTGTAATGACCATTCACTCCCTCAATCCTGGTTCCGGCGACCACCACCACACCCCCCCCCGGACGCCGCCTCACAATCACCCCCACCACGGCGCCCCCAGGTGTAGCTACCCCCTCCTTCCCCCTGGTCAACGCATCACCCCCAACCCCCCTACTCGCTCTATCGCCTCCCATGCCCCGCGCCCGCCCCCCCCCCCACGCACTCCCTCACGCCCACGCGCTGTTATAGGTTTGCAGGGCAGGCAACGGCGCCCACCGGCCACCACGCCCCCCACGCTTGTCTCCATCTCGCTGCTTCGCCTGCCGCATGCCTCCTGGGTTGCCTTTCCTTATGCATGCTGCTTGCCTCCTAAGTTGAAATTGTGCACATGATATTATTTCTTTGTTTTTGTTTATAAGTGCAAGGGGGGGGGGTTATTGGCAGGGGGTTCAGTGTGTGCCTCAACCCCTGTTCCTACCCCCCTGCCACTCCCCCCTGCCGCCATGCCCCCCTTCCCCCCCTCTCCTTGCACTTCTCAAAAACCACACCCACTACCTCCATGCGGGTGTTCAGATCAGAGACGCCCTCAGCAGTCACGCCCTTGGTTCCCTGAGGCCACCCACGCCCTTCACTGCCCATCAGGTGCCCTTCAGATGCCTGGTGGGGGAGGAAGGGCATCTCAAGTCACTCCTGAAGGGATTTTTGTCTCCTTGTACAGATTTTTATTGATTTTTTGATTTTTTGGATCTGAATGCCCTTGTGGAACTCTTTAAGAAAAAAAGGAGAAAAAACACGATATTGGGAAACGCAATAATAATGAAGCCTGTGTTTCTCTCTCTCTCTCTCTCTCTCTCTCTCTCTCTCTCTCTCTCTCTCTCTCTCTCTCTCTCTCTCTCTCTCTCTCTCTCTCTCTCTCTCTCTCTCTCTCTCTCCAACTTCTAGGAGAGATTTTTCTCTTATGTGCTGGGAGAAAAGGAGGCTTTATTTTTAGTCTCCTCTTCCTCCTCCTCCTCTTCCTCTTCCTCTTCCTTGTTAAAAGCCGACGGGAATCATCTAATCTTCTTGACCTATGAACTCACTCCTCCTCCTCCTCCTCCTCCTCCTCACAGGACCAGATTCAGCCTTATTCTCAGGTCAGTGTCGCATACAAAAAAAAGTGGCTAACCCCGCCTTAGTCCTGCCTGCTCCTCCATCTATTTGTCTATCTATTGGCCTTGAGAGAGAGAGAGAGAGAGAGAGAGAGAGAGAGAGAGAGAGAGAGAGAGAGAGAGAGAGAGCGAGAGAGTGAGTTTGACAGCAATTAAGTGGATTCTCTCTTTCTCTCTGTGGGGATTCAAATAAAAGAAAAAAAATAGTTTGTGTGTTTGTGGCGCAGGTTTTGTTTTCATGTTGGCGCTCTGGTTCCTGTGTTGCACCTTTTCTTCCCTTCCCTCCCTTCCCTCCCTTCTCGCCCTCTCTCCCTCCCTCCTTCTCTTTACCTCTCTCCCTTCCCTCCCTCTCCCGTCGACTGTAAAAGCCATCCTCTCTCCCTCTATACTTTTGACCAGCCTCCTTTTTCTCTCTCTGCTATCTTCTTTTACCTTCTTGGAAATGTACCTCTTTTTTGTTTCTTCTCTTCTCTCTTCCTTTCTCTCTCTGTTTTTCTCTTCTTTCCTCCAGACATTAATTAACTTCGCCTGTGCAGCCTTTTTCTCTCCTTCGTCTTCCTCTTCTTCCATCCTATTACCTCCTCTTCCTCCTCCTTCTCCTCCTCCTCTTCCTCCTCCTCTTTACAGCACTTCCTCAACACTGCAGTCGCCGCTCTTACTTTGCAGCAGCAGCCCCCACCCCCCCCTCACACACACCCTCCCCCCACCCTCCCTCCAACCCTCCCCCTCCCTCCCCAACACACACACACACACAGTCGCCCCCTTATTCTGTCTCTCTGCCCATCAGCTGCTCCCCTTGCCCCCCCCCCTTGCTGCTACCCCCCCTTTGGCTGGCTGTGCTATCCCCCCACCACCACCAGCCCCCCACACGCCCCCCTCCCCCTCCACCACCACACACCCCTTTATCTGCGGTTCGTTGAGTCCTCGTTTTTGTCAGTGTCTTGCTCTCGTATTATTCCTGTCAATTTTTTGTTTAATGCCACTAATAATGTCAAGATTGTTTTTTTGTTTTTTCAGTTCACCTTCATTGCTATTATAGTGTTCTCCTTTCGTCATAGTGAAAGGAATTCGAGGCTAAAAACGAAGATCTCCCTCGATAGACGAGAATATTTTGTAGGGCACGTCGCTATTTTTTCATGTTTGTTTTGTAGGGACGGTTTTGGGGTCATTTTTTTTACCTGGTCACCTGTTGAAGAAATTATCCTTCATACGATAACCTGACGAAGCACATCACATCAGGCAAAGCATCGATGAAGCAAAAAAAAAAACCCCCCAAAAAAATGACCAAAAAAATATACAGTTGTTATCAAAACAACAATCGAACGGACGCCCAAAAACGAGGACTTGACGCACCGCACCGCCACACGCCCACAGCCCCGCCCGCCCCGCCCACCCCGCCCCACACTGAGCCCTGGTGTCCCCGCTGCTATCAAGGGCCCGCTGCTGTACGTAGGTCGCTCTTCTGCCTGTAGGTGTGTCGGGAGTTTCAGCGAGGTGCGTGCAAGCGGCCCGAAGTTGAGTGTCGATTCGCTCATCCTCCCGACCACGTGTGCACGAGTGACGAAGGCACTGTCACTGTTTGCATGGATGCTGTCAAGAGCCGCTGCTCCCGAGATCCCTGTCGCTACTTCCACCCTCCCCCGCACCTGCAGGCACAACTCAGGGCAGGCCAGGGCCGCGTCGCACACCACCAGCCCGTGGTAGGCACCTCCTCCTCCTCCTACCTACCTCCTACCTCCTCGTCCTGCTCCTTAGTGTCCTTCGCATCCTCCTCCTCCTCCTTCGTCATTGCATACATCGTCACCTCCTCTTCCTCCTCCATCGCCTCCTCCTCCTCCACCACCTCCACCTCCACCACCACCACCTCCACCTGTTCGCTCATCACCATCATCACCACATTCACACATTTCTCTAGTATGTCTTTTTTTCCCATTTCTCTCTCTCTCTCTCTCTCTCTCTCTCTCTCTCTCTCTCTCTCTCTCTCTCTCTCTCTCTCTCTCTTCTCTCTCTCTCCTCTCTCTCTCTCTCTCTCTCTCTCTCTCTCTCTCTCTCTCTCTCTCTCTCTCTCTCTCTCTCTCATATATATATATAATCACACTCACTCACTCATATAAACATCAAAATCTTCATTAGAATTACAATGATAAATATACCTATATATACATAATAAAAAAGGAAAGAAAGAAAAATCATACTTCCTTAACAATAGATTATAAATTTCCTCACCTCTTGTTCCTTCCTCTTACTGACTCCCCCCTCCTCTTAGCCCCCCCCCCCCTCCACGCACACCCGAGTGATCAGTCAGTTATCAGTCAATCAGTCAGCTATAGAGGTCAGTCAACAGTCACCCGGCGTTGTGATTGGCTATGACACGCCCCTTAATTGACCTGACCCTCAGATGACCTAGGTGTGCGGGGAGGTCAAGGGGTCACACAGGGGTCACAAAGGGCTCTTAGTTGGGGACTCATATGCTCCCCCCCTCTATTTACCCCCACTTAGAGCACGACCCCCTTTCCCCTCCTCCGTGTATGTAGTGACCCCTCCCCCCCCCCTTTTCCCCTCTGCCGCCGCCGCCGCCACCACCACCACCACCACCTGCTGCCGCCGCCCCCCCTCCCCCCAACACCCCCAACACCCCCCCTCCCCCACAGGCTGTTGCGACTTGCTACTTGCATCAATCAGCTGTTACTGTGTTAGATTGTTTGTTTGTTGTTTGTTGTTTCCTCTCAAACTACTCTCCCCTCTCCCCTATCTCCCTCCCCTTGAATTTTCCCCCTTCCCCCCCTTCCCTCCCTCCCTCTCCTCAGGTGACTTCCGTGTTTCCTCCACAAGTTGATCCACAGATAAGTGATCCCTCCACTTTCCCTCCACTTTCCCTCCTCTCCCTTCCCCTCTCTCTCCTCATCCAGGTCCCAGAAATCGCATAAGAGGGGAACTAGGAACCTCCCTAGGAATCCCCCCTTTCCCCTTTTCCCCTCCATCTCCCCCTGTAACGGAATGTACAGGCCCCCCCCCCCCACTCTTCCCCATCTTTATAAAAACTCCAAAAAGGTTTCGACAAAATTTCAATCGATTTTTTTCTAATTTTGATTTCTGGATTTTTTTTTTTCGGATGCGGTTATGATTTTGGAAACGGTGCGAATCAACATTATTATTATTATGATTATTATTATTATCATTTTTATTATTATTGACGGTCGAGAAAAATGCCCAATCGATTATGTTTACGTTTGTTTGTTTGTTTGTTTGTTTTCGTTTTTTTTTTGTCACTTGTTTTTTTGGTCCATTTTGTGTTTTTTTTGTCAATGAAGAAAAAAGAAGAAACGAAGACAAGAACAACAACTTTTTACCAAGGCCTTTTAATTTACTACTATTCTTTTTCTTGTTTTCTTTTTTCTAGAAAATATAAAAGAAAACTGTATTAATTTCACTTTTAATTTCCTCTATGTATTATTTTATTTCCTATTTCCTTTGCCTCCTTTCTTTCCTTCCTTTTCTCTCTCTGCTCCCTCCTTTCCTTCCTTTCCTTCCTTTTTCCCTCCTTTCCTTCCTTTCCTCCCTCCCTCCCACACTTTTTTTTCCTATTCGACAGGCAGATCGACATGGAGGAAAGACGCCGATGGAGAAACCTCTCTCTCTCTCTCTCTCTCTCTCTCTCTCTCTCTCTCTCTCTCTCTCTCTCTCTCTCTCTCTCTCTCTCTCTCTCTCTCTCTCTCTCTCTCTCTCTCTCTCTCTCTCTCTCTCTCTCTCTCTCTCTCTCTCTCTCTCTCTCTCTCTCTCTCTCTCTCTCTCTCTCTCTCTCTCACAGTGCTGTTTCATTCCTTATATTCTATTATAATAACTTACTATTTCTGTTTCTTTTTTCTTCTTAAAATACTTTCTTTCTTTCTTCGTCCAATACTTCTACTACTTTATCATTTCCTCTTCTATTACCTCCTCCTCCTCCTCCTCCTCCTCCTCCTCCTCCTCCTCCTCCTCCTCCTCCTCCTCCTCCTCCTCCTCCTCCTCTTTGTCTTCTACTTCCTCCTTTTATTCTTAAGGTCTGTCCAATACTTCTACTACTATATAATTTCCTTATCTTCTACGTTCTCTTAACCTCCTCTATTAACTTCTTCCTCTTTTTCCTCCTTCCTCTTCCTTCCTCCTCTTTCTCTTCCTCCTTCTCTTCTTCCTCCTCCTCTTCCTCTTCCTCCTCCTCCTCCTCCTCTTCTTCCTCTTCCTCTTCAGCACCAGCATCAGCAAAGGGTCCTCTCCTAACCAATCCTTCTATTCTATGTATATATTCTATCTAAGCCTTCACCACCACCACCGCCACCGCCCGTACTCAAGCTAAATTTAAATCACCACCACCACCATCACCACTACTATTATGTTCTGTAGTGGTGATTAGTATGTTGTAGTAATGAGGTGGAAAATCCCGCCAAATAAGCCTACCACCCCCTCCACCCCCCCCTAAAATGCCCCCTCCCCCTTCCCTCTTTTCCCCTCTTCCCTTTCTTTACTTTTCCCCTCCACACCTCAATATTGGGGGTAATTTATAGTTTTCAGGTGTTTGTGTTTATTGTATTTGTGTGGAGGAGGAAAAGAAGGAAGGTAGGAAGAAGGAAGGAAGGAGGAAAAGGGCAGTAAGGCAGACAGACAGGCAAGTGTGTGTGTGTGTGTGTGTGTGTGTGTGTGTGTGTGTGAGGTGTGTGTGTGTGTGTATGTGTGTATGTGTGTGTGTGTGAGGTGCGTGTGTGCAAGAGTAAATGATGGAATTGGTATAGGAAAGCAATAGCAACACACACACACACACACACACACACACACACACACACACACACACACACACACACACACACACACACACACACACACACACAAGATAATTGGTGTCCATATATAGCTGTGTAGGTTACTGAGTCAACAGTCAGGTGTACCGGTGTGAGGGAATTAATGACAGGTGTGCGGAGAAGAGAGAGACAGATGTACAGAGAGGAAAATAGAAGGGGATGCTTATTTAATACATAGGAAGAACAGATAGTAGGACACCTATTGGTCTATAACGAGGGTATCTGCTGAACTACAGACTACTAGCTATCAAACTACATGTAAGAGAACAGTTGGAGAAGGATGCCATGCCCCTAAAGAAGATAGGAACATGGAAGCTTCGTAGTGAAGAATGAGAGACGGAGGAAGAGTAAAGTAATTAATTAAAGAAGATAATAAGGAAGATATGATAAAGAGGAGGAAAGGAAAGATGATTTGGAAAGGGAGATGAAATAAATCAGAAAGGGTAGAATTGGGGGGAATAATGAAGAAAGAGTAGGAATGGGAGGGAGTAATTAAGGAATATATAGGTATAGGAAAGCTTAGTAGGTAGGGGGAAGGAGATAGGACGGAGGAGAAACTGGATAAGGCAAAAAAAAGTCAGAAAGGGAACACAGGAATAGGGATGATAAATAGAAGAAAAACACGATTAACTGAAGAAAAGGAAATATCAAGATTTTTTTTTTTCTTAGTAAGGAAACTAAATGAGGGAATGGAAGATGGAAGATGATAACGAGGTGGGAGAGAAGAATGAAGGAAGGAAGGAGGGAAAATGCTTCATCCTCACCATTAATACTTAGAGAGAGAGATAGAGAGAGAGAGAGAGAGAGAGAGAGTTTGATCCCCTTTAAATTCAAGGTTTTGAAATTCCGATTCGATCCGCCATAAATATTTTCGTAAACTTCCTAAAAAATGCTGAAAAAATATACGGTAATAATAATAATAATAATAATAATAATAATAATAATAATAATAATAATAATAATAATAATAATAATAATAATAGGAATCGCAATAACACAGGACAGCTTTTATCGCTTTTCCCAATATTTTCCTCTTTTTAGTCCCCTCATTCGTCTCTCTTATCCCCTCCCCTCCCCTCCCCTCTTCCCCTCCCCTCCCCTCTTCCCTCCCAATAAAGTAATCGCATTATTGCACTGCCCCCCCCCTCTCTCCTCCTCCTCCTCCTCCTCCTCCCTTCCTCCTCCTCCTCCTCCCTCCTCTTACCTGAAGCGTGTGAAAATGTTTTGTGCGAGCTGGAGACAAGAGCTGACAGGCGTTTCTCTCTCTCTCTCTCTCCTCTCTCTCTCTCTCTCTCTCTCTCTCTCTCTCTCTCTCTCTCTCTCTCTCTCTCTCTCTCTCTCTCTACCTGTATCTATCTCCAATAAGGATATAATTCCAGTAGAGAGAGGGCGTGGGTTGGGGGGGTTGGGGAGGGGGAAGGGAGAGGTAATTGAGTTTCCCTGTCTGAAGGTTGGGGTTAGTGGGGGTGAGGAGGGGGGTTGGGGGGTGTTTGTCCGGCCTCTAGAGCAGTTTGTTGAACGTGAGGGGGAAGAGGTGGCGAGGATCTGAGAGGAGGGAGAGGGGCCAGGAAAGGAAGAAGGAAAAGAGTGGCGATTTGCTATGTTGGACTGAGGGTGAAGGAAGGGATGGAAGGAAAAGGAAGGTAGGTGAGGAAGGAAGGGATGGATGGAAGGAAGGAAGGAAGGGATGGTTGGAGGATGGAAGGGGAGGTAGAAAAGGATGGAAGGAGAGGGAGGAAGATGAGGAAGGAAAGGATGGAAGGAAGAGGAGGAAGGGAAGGATGGAAGGGAAGGAAGGAAGAAGAGGAGGAAGGGATGTAAGGATAGAAGGGATGGAAGGAAGGAAGGAAGATGAGGATGGAAGGAAGGAAGGAAGAGGAGGAATGGAAGGAAGGAAGGAAGAGGAGGAATGGAAGGAAGGAAGGAAGAGGAGAAAGTAAGGAAGGAAGGTAGAGTCAGCTTGGTGAGTGGGAGGAGAAAGAGGTAAATGGGGTTATAGGGATGAAAGAGGTAGAGAGAGAGAGAGAGAGAGAGAGAGAGAGAGAGAGAAAAAAAAAAAAGATAAATTATAGGAAGAGAGTTTAGAGAGTGAGGTTTATAATGTTGCCAGGGGGAAAAGAAGAAGAAATTAGGGTGTGGTCTTGTCCAACCAACTAATTATCTCCTCCACACATTCGTCTTACATTCTCTCTCTCTCTCTCTCTCTCTCTCTCTCTCTCTCTCTCTCTCTCTCTCTCTCTCTCTCTCTCTCTCTCTCTCTCTCTCTCTCTCTCTCTCTCTCTCTCTCTCTCTCTCTAAGTAAAATTGGGCTCATTGGAACCCTAGAGTGAGCGTGAAGAGGAGAAGGAAGAAGAGGAGGAGGAAAGGTAATATGAGTCAGGGAAGAGAACTGGGGAGGAAGAGAAGATATCTGGGAATTCTGTCACGTCTCTCTCTCTCTCTCTCTCTCTCTCTCTCTCTCTCTCTCTCTCTCTCTCCACATAAGTTTTGGAATTGATCACGACTGCATGAGTATTTCCCCTTCCCTTCCCCTCCTCCAGGCAGAGAGGGAGGGGAAGGGCCGAGGGAGGAAGAGGGGAAGGGGATGTCAATACAGCTTGGGCAACAATTACGTGTTGTGTTGTGTGACGGTGTATTGAAAGTAGTGTCTGTCCCGCACACACACACACACAGACACACACACACACACACACACACACAGACACACACACATACACACACACATACACACACATACATACGTACAAGGAGGAGCAGGACCTCGCTAAATAGAATTAGAGCAGCGTGATCGAGAGTGAGTGGCGGGGTGAGGGAAGGGAGGGGAAGGGGAGGAAGGGGGTGAAGCACTGCTCGGAGGGCTGGTCACGTTTCCTTCAGCCCCCCTCCCCCCACCCCCGGGACGCAGCTCGGGGAGGGGGTGAAGGAGCAGGGGGCGAGGCACGGCTGTCTGCCGCAGAACCAAAAATTAGTGGTGTGCGCCGGCGGGCCTCGGTGTGACGCCGCCGCCTCGTTACGTCACCGCAGCCCGGGACGTGACGCCCCCCCTCCCCCTCCCTTCCTCCCTCCCCCTCGTGACCTTCACCCCGCCGTGCGTGTGTGTGTATGTGTGTGTGTGTGCATACGTGAGTACGTGCTTACTGTGCCGTGCCTGGGGGCGGGCGGGGTGGGCGTGGCGTGGGCGGCAGCTGGAGGACGGTAGGTGCCGCTAAGCCCCCCCGTCGCCGCCGCCGCCGTCCAGCGGTTCGGCGAGCCGGCTTGTCCGCCGCCCGCGGGGTCCCCGCCCCCTGGCGGCCCCGCGGGCGGTACGGGGCGTGTGGTGCAGGAGCCACCGCTGCATGAGGCCGGGGCGCCACTGTCCTGTTCCGTGTGCCGCCCACTCTCTCACCTGCACTGGCCGGCGCCCGTCTCCGCCGCCCGCCCACCGCGCCCCCACACCCGGGTGTGCGCGGCGGGCGGGCGGCGGACACTGCATGCAGGGCGCCGCTCACCACGGGCGCCGCTGCCTCTCTCCAACTCTACATTAGCCATTTTGTTAACGCGTGCTCTTCTTTCTTTTATTTCTCGTGCTCTTGGTGCGCCTGTGTTGGGTGCTGTATGCTGCCCGCTTGGCTTGCCCGCTGCTACTAATAGCCCGGGGCTGCTGTCGCGGCCGCGGCCGCTGCTGTGCCCCTGGCGCCGCCCCCACCGCTGCCCGCCGCAGCCGCTGCTGCTGCCGCCGAGCTGGGCAAGAAGCGCGGCCGCGACCCCGGTGACGAGCTCCTCATGGTACCACGCCCTGCATGTTGGCCGGCCGGGGGCGGCGCTCCCCCACTCACCACGCCCTCCCCCGCCCGCACCCGCCACCCCGCCCTTACACACGCCCACACAGCAGCAAACCACACGTACACCATGCACCACCCACACCGCCACAGCCTTGCACGGCCACCTGCCTCCTTCTCTCTTGCCTCCCCCTCCCTCCCTTCCTCCAACATTCCCCCCATCTCTCTCTCCCTCTCTCTCTGCTCTACACATACTCGCACACGCATTGCCCTGTAGTGCATAGCCTTGACACACACCTGTGTCTGTCACCTGGACCTCCACACACCCACTGGCTGACACCTTATTAACAATAATCCCTCTTGAACCTCTGATGGCTTAACTCTCTCTCTCTCTCTCTCTCTCTCTCTCTCTCTCTCTCTCTCTCTCTCATCTCTCCCTCTCTCTCTCTCTCTTCCTTCCCTTCTCTCCTCACACCCACACACACACACACACACACACACACACACACACACACACACACACACACACACACACACACACACACACACACCACACACACACACACACACACACACACACACACATTTTGAACATAGAAACATTACCTTCCCCTTCCCCACTCTCCCCTTCTTTTCCCTCCCTTCCCCTCCCCTCTCCCCTCCCCGCCCCCCCGGCCTGGCTGTAGTCTGTTCTTTGTAGTTGCTGCCAATTTTGCAAGATCAAAACCCAGAGCAAAAATGATAAAAGATTACTCATGGATCTTTTATTTATTTATTTTTTCTTATTACAACATTTCAACATGTGACACAGCCTCTCTCTCTCTCTCTCCTCTCTCTCTCTCTCTCTCTCTCTCTCTCTCTCTCTCTCTCTCTCTCTCTCTCTCTCTCTCTCTCTCATTCCTCCTCCTCTCCTTATTTACGATACTACTACTACTACTACTACTACAATTCTTCCTATTACTACTACTTGAATTACTATTATTATTGGTACTATTGCTGTTATTACTACTCTTACTACCACTACTACTACTACTACTACTTCTACTACTACTACTACTACTACTACTACTACTACTACTACTACTACTACTACAACAACTACTAATGCTGTAATTAATTAAAACGAGCAGTATCATTAGCTAACCACACTTATGCTTCCACCACCACCACCACTGCTACTCCCCCCCCCCTACCCCCAACAACCAGTGCCGAGAAAAGACCCCCCCCCTCCCCCCTCGCCCCCCCCCCCCCCCCCCACCCCCCCTTCCTAGCATGCATTACTTTGAGCATCCACATTGCATCACTAAAAAAAATATATTAAAAGAAGTAATGATTAACCCGCTTGTCTAATGCTACGCTGCTTTTTGTAAATATTATAACCACAGAGTACGATTTTTTTTTGTATACTTTTTTGTTTACGGTATATATTTGCCTTTTTTATTATTATTTTCGCATTTGTGTTGAGTATGTTAATTCATGCCGGCGTTCTATTTATTTTGGTTTTTGGATTATTTTCGTGAGTGTAATTTGTATAATCGTTGTAGTATGGTATTATTTATTTATTTATTATGGTTTATGGTTTATTATTATGAGTTCTGCTTTTTTTTATGAGCCATCCTTCCCTTTATCGCTGCTTTACCCTTCCTATTTTAGCACTTGGTTATCTGTATTTATCTCTCCTCCTATTCCTCCCCTTCCTCAACCCCTCTTTCCCCTCCTCAACCCCTCTTCCCCCTCCTCAACCCCTCTTTCCCCTCTTTTTCTTCCCAAACTTATCAAAATTTAGCTTTCTCCTCCTGCCTCCGAACCTCAAGTCGTCTTTTTGTACGTAACGCCTAATTGGAACCCTTACGCCTGTTGGTCGAAATTCCCCGCGTCTTTGTACATATTGACGAATTTACAACCGTTGATGACTCGCTCTGCTCATTGTTGTTGTTATTGATGTTATTGGTGCTGCTGTTGTTATTATTGTTGCCAGTTATGCCCCTCTCTCTCTCTCTCTCTCTCTCTCTCTCTCTCTCTCTCTCTCTCTCTCTCTCTCTCTCTCTCTCTCTCTCTCTCTCTCTCTCTCTCTCTCTCTCTCTCTCTCTCAAATTTGAATCCGCGGAAGAAAGAAAAAAATGTCGTCGCAGAAAATTCGCAACTGAAAAAGAAAAGATTTGCTATTTTGATCTTGCAAATTTGGCGCTGTCAAATGTATTTATCATTTATTATTCATTTACGTGTTTATTTGATCTATCTATATTATTGTTTTAATTTTTAAGAATTATTATTATTTATTTTTCGTTTACAATTCATCCTTTCAATATTTTTTCCTTTTTTTTTCATTGGTTTAGTTTCAGAACACTCATACATACATATATACATGAATGTTTACTAGTGATGGGTGTATATGTCTCTCTCTCTCTCTCTCTCTCTCTCTCTCTCTCTCTCTCTCTCTTTCATTCACACCAAAACTGAAATAAATGATAGTGGTAAAATAATTGGCTTCAAAATTCAAATGATATGATGCTTCGTTTATGTCATGTCATTCATTCATCATTATACATTATCCGTTGTCTTGGTGTGAACGAGGAAGGGAAGAAAACCCAAATTTGGATTCTTTTCCCTTCTATGGCTATATATATATATTTCCATCTTGTCTCCCTTTCATTCATCTTCACTTTTCTTGCATTTTATGTCGTCTTTTTTACCTTTTTTTTTTTTTTTTTTTTTTTACTCAGATTAGGTTATGAGATTTTCCTTTTTCATGTGTTTTATTTTCATTTTGATTCCATGGAGTTTACAAGTGCCATCCTTCCCTTCCCTTTCCTGTGCTCCTTCGGGTTGCCTTGCCATCACCATCATCACCATCATTCTTGTGCTCTGCCAGCCCAAACTTCTGCTACTTCACCTTCATTTTGGCTTGGTGATGGAATGACAAATTGACACTTACAATCATTTCTTGTCAACACTTTTTTGTTCTACCTTTAGGAGCTTAGATTGACACAAACTTATCGGAAAATGTATGAATATTTTTCTATACATTTTTTTGTGACGAATCAAACCCAAATGTTTCTTGTGTTTTTGTTATCAGTTTTTTGTTATTAGGTACAGGTATAAGGCGCACCTGTTGCCTGAAGACGCACACCACACACACACACACACACACACACACACACACACACACACACACAACACACCCTGTAAGGGTGCAAGACTGAAGGTCAGTCCTGTGAGGCACTCAGTGTGGCCTCAGCAAACACTGGTACATGAGGGACATTCCATGTGGCTGGGCTGGCAGTGGCAAGACAGGTGTGGGATGCAAGCAGGTGTGGTGGTTATGAAGGCAGGTGTGGGATGCACTTCCCAGCCAACCACAGGTGTGTGTGTGTGTGACCCCCCCCCCCCCCCCCCCTCCAAATCCTTCTGCCCTTCTTCCCGTGTTTGAGTGGCTTGTTGTGGATCTTGTTGTGGTGGTCAGCTGGCTTCCCTCCTTCCCCCCATCATGCCCCACCAGAGATGCACCACAGCAAACTCCCCCCCCCACACCCCTCCCCCTCCCCGTGGGTTAGCGAGGCTCCGGGCACAGCGCCCCGGGGCCCAGGCAGGTCAGGTGGGGTGGATGGGAGTCGCCTGCTGCCGCTGCCCGCCTCTCTCGGCCTCCTCACACAGACACATGTTCCTTTCATGGCACATTCTGGTGAATCTTTTCCCTGTAGTCTCCCCAGGTGTGGCGCCAGGTGTGCAGGTGTGGAGCGGAGCAGGTGTGGGCAGTGCCGGGGGGCTGCCACCCTTGCCGGGCGGTGTGTGCGGGTGCTGAGCAGTGTTGTGTTGCAGGCGTTCCCTGGGATGGGCGTGCCCTACAAGCGCCCCGCCGGGGAAAAGTCCGGCCTGCCAGTGTACCAGCCGACGGGCAGCGCCGCCTACCAGCAGGCCCTCATGCAGCAGCTCAGCGGCCAGAGCTTTGTGCCCGTGTCATGTGAGTATGGCGGGGGAGTGGCCCTGCCGGGGCCGGGGGGCCAGGTCGAGGGCCATGACACCACCACCTCCACCACCACCTCCACCGCCGCTAACAACCACCACGCTGCTGCTTCCTCCGCGCAACCCCCCACCACCTCCTCCCCCACTCCTACCACCACCAGCTCCCCCCCTTCCTCCAGCAAGGCCCTTCACTCCTCCTCCTCTTCCTCCTCTTCCTCCTCCTCTGTGGGCGGGGGGGAGCTGGTCCCGGCATCACCGGCGGCCCTGGGCTCCCAGCAGCCAGTCAATGTCTTCTACACAGGCTATGCCCTCAGCAAGGGCATGCGCCAGCAGCTGAGGCCCCCGGCCAGCCACAGCCACAGCCACGGCCACGGCCACGGCCACGGCCACGGCCAGGCCATGATGGCCCCCATGTCCCACCCAATGAGTGCCATGGCCTATGCCCCGCCAGGTATGCCGCCCACCTCCCTGCCTGGCTACAGCCACAGTATGGCTGCGCCCATAACTAGCCTGAGCATGTCGCCCTATGCGAGCAGCAGCCAGCAGCTGATGAGTCCTGTCATGACCAACCAACTGGCAGGAATGGGAATGGGAATGGGAATGGGGATGGGGATGCCTGGGATGGGTGGAGCAATGCACCCCAGCCTGGCGGGCCTCTCTGCTGGCATGGCCCAGGGTATGGGCGGCATGGCTGGCCTGGGCGGCCTGGGTGGCGGGATGCCGCTGATGATGCCCCAGAGCCACATGTCCTCCCTGTACCCCTCCCAGTACACTGCTTTGTCCAGTAACGCCCACTTTGCCCAGGGTGGGGAGCAGCCCAGCAAGAGGCTGAAAACTTCCTAAGCGTGTGTGTGCATGTGGGTGGTGCGGCCGCGTCCTCCCTTGCTCCACACGGCGACGCCAGCTCTAGTGGACTCTAGTCACGCCACTACTAACATCTACTAGTGTCGCTCTAGGACACACAGTAACTCACTAACTGGCCCTCTGAGATCGCTGACGCAGCACGTGTACTGTCACTGTACCTCCCTGTTGGCGTCCTTGTTTGTCGAGGTTTTACACTTAATGATTTTTAGCCTTGGTAAAGTATTTAAGACACATTAGTCGTCCATCATAACCGAGACTCCCAAAGTCTTTTTGTTTGCTTTTGAAGGACACGGCAGAGCAGACTTGCTGCATGTGCGCTGGTAACCGGGGGTGACGCCTGCATGGGACCCACTGCCCCGCTCCACCGTGTTTGTGACTTGTGATGCACGGAGACCCGCCCGCCCCCCCCCGGACCCCCGCCCCGCCCCTCCCCACCCCGTGTTTGTGGCCAGTGCCAGGGGCCGGGGGGGCAGGGCCGGGGCCGCCACAGAGGGGGAAGACAAGGTCCATTAAAAAAGTAGTCATTAACACAATGGGGTCAGGGGGCTTTGTACTTCACTTACCCTGTGTAGCCTCCCTTCCCTTGCTTGCCCCCATAACCCCCGCCTCACCCCCAACTTGCTCTCTCAAAACCCTTGCCCCCTCCTTAGTATACCCCTACCCATGCTCTCCCCCAACCCCCACTTACCCATGTGCTGCCCACTTGACCCTGCAGTTCAGTGCCCTTACCCTCACCCCTCAACGTATTACCACAGCCCCTCAACCCCTGCCCCTCACTGACTCCCCTCACGTGTGTTACCCCCTCACGCCCTGCCCCATGGTTAGGTCACTGCCCCCCCCCCTCCCCCCTCAGCCGGCTACTTGCCCGTCCTATCTGTGCACTGCAAAGGTTCCAGTGAAGTTGTTTTCCACCTGTGCCCCGCCACCCCGCCCCGCCCCGCCCCAGCGCCACCACTCACTGCAAAATCTGGCTTGGCCGATGGTTACTGTGGATTTCATTTGCATGTTGAGCTTCAGTTAGAGGGGGAGCGCAGCGGGGCGGGGCGAGGCGGGGCGGGCCGGGGCGGGCGCCGTCTCCGTGTAGTCGCAGCCTCCCCAGTACTATTGTAGCACTACCGCGTCATGCCCACGTCCCAAGTTGATGTGATGGTAACTCTAGGTATGGGTCGTGTTGATGTGCCTGTGTAATGCTTCCCTCTGGTA
Organism: Chionoecetes opilio; assembly: GCA_016584305.1. Classification (NCBI taxonomy): domain Eukaryota; kingdom Metazoa; phylum Arthropoda; class Malacostraca; order Decapoda; family Majidae; genus Chionoecetes; species Chionoecetes opilio. The sequence continues at coordinate 147,663 of JACEEZ010019539.1, read as the reverse complement.
GCGGCCGCCACGCCCGGCCTCACCACACATCTGCTCTGTCAGACATCAGTTTTTGTTGGACTGCTCTCATCTTTTGTCTTTTATGTAATCCTATTGATTCTGTTTTATCATTATTATATTTGCTAGCTTTTAGTGCTTCTCAAACATTGGTCTGGGTATCCAGTATGTGTACCATCTGCCTGTGTACTTCGGTCCTTTTAACTGATACAGAAATACTGGCCTATGTATAAGAATATTTTTAAAAATAATAAGTCTGTAGAATGCATGATATTGTGTTTGATTTCTGCTTGACTCTCTTACTGTTTACTGCTCCTGTCCCCGGCATGGCACTAGAGTCTTGGTCAGGTTAGCGTAGCTCACGCCCGTCTGCTAACTCTCGCTTACAGCCTCACACTGGTCCACAGGGTCTCTCTCTCCTCTCTCTCTCTCTCTGCCCCAGTTGGCGGCTCAGGGAGGCCCGTGCCCCATGCTCAGCCCCGGGGAACCCATGCCCCATGGCTGGCTCATGGGGCACCTCGGCTCTGTCTGGGGCCACCCACTGAGGCACTCTCTCTCCTTTTCTCTCTCTCCCCCTTTTTCTCTCTCTCTCTCTGCCTGTCCTCTCTCCACCCCTCCTGCCCTGCCTACACCCCTGCCACACACACCCGCCCACTGCCTCACAGGTGTGCAGCGTTCAGTCTTAGTCTTGGCAGCACCTGAGTCTCACCTGGCAAGTAATGTTCACCTGTGTTTCGCCTGCCTCCCTCGGGTGCTCCAGCGGGGCTTGACGGGCACAGGTGAGGCTGAGGGGCTGTGGACTGCACCGTGTGTGGGGCCGGCGTGTGCCTGTGTCTGTCCGCTTGTGGTGAAGGGCAGGGCAGGGCGGGGCGGGGCGGGGCGGGGGCTGCCTGATGGACACACGTACACACACTGGGGTAGGAACATCCACGACCCTCTGGGGAAGAGTGTGTGGGGCTGTAGTGGTGTGTGTGTGTGCGCCAAGTGGTCTGTCTCGCGGTTAACCAACAAACACTTCGGCTTTTTAATTTTTGTAAACCTAGTGGTCTGATTTTGTTTATTTTATTAACAGCTTACAAACTTTAAGATCAAATTAATGACAAAAAAAAAGAAAAACTAATTCCTATTTGTAATATACCCAATTTTCTGCCTTGAAGTAGTGTACTGCTGATAGCTTATCACCCTGTGTGAATGTGTGTGTGTGTGTGTGTGTGAATGAATGTGTGTGGATGTGAGAGAGATGTGTGTGTCTGCATATAATAATAATGAATGTGCATGATGACAAGTGTGTTTGTATACCTCCGTGTGCATCTTGTTGTGTGTGCATGGGTGTGTGAGAGGTGTAGAGGGCGAGCTGGAGGTGCGCTGTGACACACTCCCCAGCGGGTCGTGGGTTCTTCCTTGAGCTGCGGGCGTGAGCTGACCTTTGACCTAGAGCGACCTCAGTCTTATACACACCATGAAAGCCTCTGAGCAGTGACTGGGCAAGACAAAGCAACTAGCAGAGAGATGGGCCTCAGATGCTTGGCGGTGGAGGCAGCCCCGGGAAGCCTTTAAACACCATTAACTCACTGTCCTGTGTCTCACTCACCATCGCAGCATCACTTCCTGACGCTCTCTGCTTCACCTCAATATCTCAGTGTCGTCCTCCCTCCACGCCTCATCTCTATGTACGCCTCTGTGTCGCTCCTCCCGTGGGCGGCGAATGCGTGACCGTGACATGCCGGGAGTGTGGTCACCGGTTGGCGTTCTGTCACCCGCGGGAGGAGTGACGGGAGTGGCGGCATTGAGGGGAGTGGCGCGGAGTGTGGACTGTTCAGACTATCTTGACCTTGTGTTACTTTGTTCTGTTTATTTGTTTATTTTAGTCTTTGTTTTATTTCTCCAGTGGGTGAGCACAGGTCCCTCTCCCATCCCTCTCACCCCCTCACACCCTGCCGCTGGCCTTGGCTGGGAGCTGTGTGCACCCTCACATCCCACCAGCTATGATGTTAACTGCAGCCTAGAGGGTTGGGGCTGTCAGGGCAGGGAGGGGTGTGAGGGGGTGTGGGTGTCTCTGGGCCTTACACCTCCACGCCCTCAGTGCTGGGCAGGGCAAGACTCCATCAGCCACACCAGGAACAAGCAGGCTTCTCCTTTTCTTTTTTCTTGTTTCTTCCCAATTAAATGTCCCCACAGTTTGTGTTGTGATGAACGGTGTTGCTGCTCCCCCCCCCCCCCCCCCCCCCCCCCGGCCCTTGCTGTGCCCTCGGTGGGCTGTCACGCTTGATGTATTCAGCTCCTCATCTCCCAGGCTGCTGCCGCCCCCAACCACTTATGCCAAATGGCAGGAAATACATCAAATATTAAAAAAAGACTGATGAAGCAAGCAAAATCCATGGCAGTCATTAACACAATTCAGCTCCATAGCATAGTCACTCGGTCCCCTCTCTCATGAGTCAGGGCAGGGCCGGGCTGCCTCCCTCCACACACCCGCTGCCCCCCCACTGCTTGTTCCCGGGTGTGACGGTGGTGGTTGGCCGGACGGGCTGTGAGGGCGTGGCTCATTTGTGTCAGGCCTTTGAGGCTCCTTTGGGGTGGCGAGGTCCTGCAGGGGAAGCCGGTGGGGCATGGGATGGCAGGTCACTAAAACTTGTAATCACTTTGAGGCTAAACTGTTGCATGGTGCAGAGTGGCTGGCTGGCGGGCTGGGGAGTGTTTGCAACGCCGCACCCGCCGGGTGTGAGTGTTGCGAGCGCTGCCGAGCCTCGCCCGACGGCTCCTCACACAGACTGGGACTCCCTGTGCACGTTACGCCACACTTGAGCGCTGGCTGTCGCCTCTCTACGACTCTAATGACGGGGGAAGAGGGAGAGAGGGAGGGGTAGCCGGGGTCTCTTAAGTGTCTCCCGGGTGACCAGCAAGCCTCGGCCCGTGTCCTGTGTTGCCCTGGGTGGTGGTTCCCCTGGCTGCCACGCCACGCCACCTTCAGTGTTCAGCTCTCCCCCCCCCGGGCGGCACAGGAAGGCAAACCAGACAGAACCCCGAGGGCGCTGTGCGACGGTTTGCCTTCCTGGTGGCGCCCGGCTGTCAGTTTCAGCGACACTGATCTCCCTCATGTTGCAGTAATGCTTTCTCCTACACGTTTAACAAGCATCTAAATATTGCTGTGCTTTTGGGGTTATTAAATTTTATTAAAGTCTCTCCTGAGGCATGTACTTTTTTCCCTTGATACATACATATACATTGACATGATTTTTTCTGTTTAAGAGCACTCCTCCCTCCCTTTGCCGGCTTGTGGTTGTGGTTGTGTTGTATATAAACCATGGTATTAGTGGGCTTCCTGGAGGACAGGAGTGGCTTCCTGATCATGGCTTCAGTCCTCCCCCTTTTTGGCATTGTAGTAAAACTGTTCATGAAGTGCCATCAGTACCTTGCCTGCATTCATGAGACTCCGGGAGCAGCTTCAGGGTGAGGGGCTTGTGGGTGTAGAGGTGACAGCGGCGGCGGCTGTGGCGTCGGTGCCTCCCTCCGCTGCATCGGCGCCACTCGTGTAACTTTAACCACCACGTCTTTTGCAAAACCTCACGGCTTGAGTTTGATGCTGAAGTCTGGCTTTTTGGTTGAGTTGTGAGTGGTTAGCGCGGGTTTCTGTAGACTTAACCTGCTGTAAAAAAAAGTTATACTACATGAGAATCCTTGTTTTTTGTAGATATGTTTGGAAATTTAATCATGCTTCAATAACTTTTCACTTTGCATCCAGTACTTAAGCCTCAGTCCGGTCAGAGAGATGTTGAACCTTGCCCACATACACTCATGGTTCTCTCTATTTGTCCTCCTCTTGTTGCTATTGAACAAATTAAGTTGCCCAACGCAGTGCTTGCTCAGAGGTAATTGAAAAGGTGAATAGAAATGTGACTATAAGCGCACAGCCCCTTAGGGAGGAAAATACTTAGAGCAGATGCCACCGGGACTTAGAAAAAACGAGAAAGATGAAAATTTATATATGACTCCGCACAAATGGAAAAAACTAAGAGAATATAGAGTAGTTATAGAAAAGAGAGTGTGTTCATATATGATTCTGCCACAGCCAACCTATTCAGTGAAGCAAAACTTTCTTGCCTCATCTTGGAATGCCCAAACATGCCGTGAATCCTGCCTGTCTCAACACTTTTATTTCTTTTGAGCTTTTGTATACATGTGATTTTGACATTTTCTTACAGACCATAACCTACAAAATAGACATTGATTGTACTGTAGATTAGTGAGAACATTTTGACCATAGTTAAAAAGTTTCTAGTGTACGTACAATACATACAAATATATGCAGTATATAATTATGTGTGTGCAATGTTGTTCAGCGTGCCATTATAGGGATTGATTAGACTTATTCATGCATACTGATAGGAATGAAAGGTAGTTTTAATCTCTCTTCAGTAGCCTATGCTGGTTTGTAGTGTCAGTTGTGTTTCTTTTTCTTTTCAAGGGTTCAACTTGTTCTTTGTCCCACTGCTGGTGATCATGAGGGGCGGGAATCTGTGTCTTGCTGTGGGTTTTACTTCTTTTCTTCATTTGATGACCTTACTGGAGGGTTGAATGCCTTATTGGAGGACCTTACTGGAGGGTTGAATGCCTTATTGGAGGACCTTACTGGAGGGTTGAATGCCTTATTGGAGGACCTTACTGGAGGGTTGAATGCCTTATTGGAGGACCTTACTGGAGGGTTGAACACTTTATTGGAAGGTTCAACATTGGGGATGACAGGCGGGGGGAGGGAGGGAAGGAGGAGGATCAACTGGTCTGAGGAAAGGAAGGAAGATAGTCTTGCGGCCTCTTGTAGCTTCTTTATTTTCTTATATCTTATGTCGCGGCCTCTTGTAGCTTCTTTATTTTCTTATGTCTTATGTCGTGGCCTCTTGTAGCTTCTTTATTTTCTTATGTCTTATGTCGCGGCCTCTTGTAGCTTCTTTATTTTCTTATGTCTTATGTCGCGGCCTCTTGTAGCTTCTTTATTTTCTTATGTCTTATGTCGTGGCCTCTTGTAGCTTCTTTATTTTCTTATGTCTTATGTCTTAAGATAAAAAGTGTAGTTCAGTCCCTTGGCAAGCTTGTGTGATGCGGCCGTCAGTCTAGTGAGCCTCGCCGCCCTGCCTTAGTGTTGCCTTGACAGTGGCGGTGCAGTGGCGTGCAGGAGACAGCTGGAGGCGGCCATAGGGTGCACGGTGATGCAATGCAATTTACTAAATGATCATTGGAAGTGTTGTGTGCCCCGGTGAGGTATTGGTTGAGGCATCAAGTCACTCGCCTAGATGGCATGAGGAGGAAGTCATCTTGCACATTGATCAAGTGGATTACATACATTAATTTGTCCTGTAATTTAACGACATAAATTAAATACTGTAATGAACTAGGAATAGATCGCAAGGTGTGTGTAGTTTACTAACATGTGCAATCCAGCTCAAATTTTGATAGTTTATGCATTCCCAAGTAAAGTAGGAAGTTTTTGTTGAAAATCATATCAAGAAAACTTATATTGTAAAGTTGATCATCAAGAGAACTTTGAACCATTGTTTGGGCCTAAGCCATTGTCCTCCACCACCTGAGGTCCTCCCCCCCCCCCCCCCCCCCCCCCCCAGCCTCGACCTCCATTCTGCTGGTTCGTCAGCCAGAAAATTGAGCCTTGTTGTAATATTCTTGGGGCTTTCTCAGTGATCGTTCATCTGTTATTTTCTACTTCACTGGTCCATAAAATTAACTTCACCAATTGAAACAAGAGTGTGTCAGACTCCCTGATTCACTTTTCTTCAGAAGTATTGTAGTTTTCCGTTTTTATATTCTCTTATTTGTGCTTCACATGGGGATTCCTAACACTTGATCACGGAGCGCTGGCTCTGTATTTTATTTCTTTATCTCTAAATTTAGTATTATAATTTTTTTTACTGATGTAAAAGAAAAAGATTTAATTTCTTTGAGAGCAGGGAGCTGCTAACGTAGTCATTCAATTCACACTCATGGCAGGAAAATGTCAAGAAATTTTCATTGAAGTTAAAGATTTGCTGTTTGTCATGCTTGCCACTCTTCGTCCTCTGTTATGTCTTCCTTTTCCCTCTTCTGTTTCCTGGGTCATATTTTTCTTTTATCTCTGATTTGCAACTTCATGTCACCTTTCCCATCATTCCTGAGGTTCAGTTCTTGAGGTCAATGGCGTGTTGTGTCTTGTGTTGCTTGTCATCCAGGGTTGTGTTCCTTGTGTTAGCCTGACCAGCAGACTTGTAGGTTGATCTTGTTTTGCTCTATATTTTTGCTGTTTACGTTGGCCCAGACGCTGGGACAGTCCCCATGTGTCATGTTATATATTTAAAAACAAGCAGGGAATTTTGTACAACTTACATTATGACAGGTTTAATTTTCATATGTGAACTTTTTTATATACAGAATAGAGATTATATAATTTGTATTAACTAAATGCTGTAGGGACTATGGTGCTTATGTATACTGGGGAACAAAATATCTTCACTCCTCTGAGAACTAAGCTTGTATTGTGTTTGTGGGAGCATTGCAGCGGCCTTGTGATGCCCAACAGCCTTGTAGCTCACTAATAGTCACCCTGACCCACCCTCGGCCCTTCACACACGCGGCAGACCAGCGGGTGAAGATATTTCTTTGCCCAGTGTACCACAATGTGTTTCTCAAAAGTGTTTCGGCAGATGAATGGGTGTTCCAAGTGAGGCAAGGAAGACCCGTGTTTGTCATGAAGTGTTGCTCGTCACTTCCTTGAGTGTTTGTGTGGCTCGTGGCGTATCATTATGGACACTGACTCTCATGCCCACCTAAAGGCACAGAAACTAAGACACCATAAAGACTTGTATGCATCTTTACCTTGCATTTATTTTATGGTGAATAAGATGTTGATGATGTTCGACAAAAATGTACATGTAGGAGAGATAAGTACTTTCTGGCCTTGCAAAACGGCAAAAAATATTTCCACACTATGCAACCTGACCAAGAGAACACCATGCTTTTTTTATATTTGTTTTCCCCTGACACCCCGTGGATCCACCTCAACGCAGGGATGATAGGAGGCCGGACAGACCAAGGATATATTCCCCTTGCTGACACCACACGTAGGCTACTGTGTGTGTGTGTGTTGCCGTGACATGTTGTGGTGGGCTTGGGTTGAGGACCCTAGCCACGGCAGGGTTTGTGGGGTGAGGTGGGATGCCTCGGCAGGGTGGCAGGGAGGCTAGGTTGCAGGCTGCCTTGAGGAATGCTTAGGCACGGTGAGTGAGTCCACAGGCCACACGCCCCTTTGACTTTACCTCTGAGGAAGGAGCTCGCAGCTGCCTGAGAAAGAGAGAGAAAGAGAGAGCATGTCAGTGTTCCGGACTGGGGCCGCTGCTGACGGGCCTCTTGACCAGTCCACCTCCGGGAGACTAACGCGTAGTTCACCCTCACACTCTGAAGGTAACAACCATTCAGCCCAAGATTACTGCCACACAGGCTCAATTTCTTAGTATTTTCATGTATACAACATGTTTTCAGTGCCACTTCTATTATATATATATATATTTCTATATATATATATTTAGTCACTCTTGGGCTCTGTCTGTTTTTGAGTTAATTTTTTTACAGAGTGACTTACCAGCACTTGCATTTTCAATATTCCTGTTTCCATGCTTCAAAATTTATTTCCTAAGTATTGCTAGATATTTTTCGGATTAAAAATTTTCAGCACTAAAATTTAATTCTTGATTTAGAATACGCTGAAAAACCATCAGCTTTGACATCACTACCCATGAGGATGTTTTGAGATTAGAGTCAATTCATCCCGCCCTGAGAACCACCCTCTAGAGGGGGAATAAGAGATCACTTCAGTATAACATTCCGCATGACACCCAGGACGCGGGAACATAGTCTTAGGTACTGAGTGCATGGAAGCCTCGATGACTTGTGCCTCTGAGTTGGATTGCATGTGCCTCACCCACATAAGCTTTAAAGGGAATCCCAGCCTTCTGGTCAGCGCTTGAGGGTGACTTTACCATGTCTAGCCTTGGAATGCATGTCTACGCCTGCACGTAAGTACATCAGCTGATTTTTTGGTATTTATCATTAACATTTTTTTTCCTAATCCACCATTATTTTTGTGTTCCTCTTCTTTCCCTTGACTGCACTCCTTCAGCTTTTCATGTTTTGTGACTGGCCTTCTTCTCCTTCACATGCACACCATTGGACTGCACGCTGCCTTCGCCTCCCACCGGCCTCACTCTGATTGGCTCCACACACCACCACCGCCACCACCACCACGCACGCTATCCACTCCTCCACTTCTCCGACCTTCTTCCTCTCCGCACATCCCTCTTCCACATCCCTCTCCCCTGTGCTCGCACGGTGATTCCACACGCACACTGCTTTACGTCTTTCCTCGCCCTTCCTTTTATGTGTCCTCCGCATCTCTTGTCTCTCCTATCCGTGCCTCACTCCCTCACCGGCCTGGCTTGCTCACCACAGCCGCCACAGCCTCTATGTTCCCCAACAACGCAGCCTCTGTAGTCTACACTGATGAAAATGGACAGGTATCTCCACCACCACCACCCCTAACACCTACGCCACTCTGTCGTAGCCTCGCGCCTCCCCACCTCCCCGACCTTCCCCACCCCCACCCAGCTTCTTTACTATGTGCCTCGCTGCCCCACAACACCCCCAACACCCCCCTGCTTCACCCTGCTTCTTGTGCTTCGCCTCTTAGCCCAGCCGCTTCCTAAACACACGATATTATGATTACGATTTACTTATGTTGTGTTTTTCTGCTTATTATTTCTGAGTGTGTTTTTTCCTTACTATGTTGTACTTTGCCTCTGCAGAGCTTGGAGTGACGGGTAAGTATTGGGAGGTAGAGTAGAGGGTGATGTGACCTGAATCATGGCATTGTTATTATTATTATTACCATTATTACTGTTGTTATTGTGGATGTTTTGATATTGATGCTATTTGTGTACCTTATTGATTGTGGTTCAGGAGTGTTTGGTGTGTTTGGTTCAGGGTAATTAAGGCTAGTTTAGAATAGTTTCAGGATAGTTTTTGATAGTTTGACAGACTGTTGGTTATGTGGCGAGATAATGAGAGAGAAAAATAGGAGGTTTTCTAAGGATTGTATTGAGTGATGAGTGTGACTGCCTATAGTGTCTTTACCTCATGGAAATTGAGTACCTATAGTCTATTTTTTAACGAGGCAAAAATTCCATTCTATCTTAAGGTCTCATGCTTAAAATTATGCCTATGTTTACCTGATAATATGGTTAACTATGATTAAATACAACTGAAATTTAGAAGAAGCATAGTATTCCCTTCTCCCGGCATTAAATATCAGTCAGCAAGCAGCAAGGGGGCAGCATTTTTTGCCTCGTTAAAAAAACCAGTCTATCTGTAGTTGTTTTTATCTTTATTATCATGTTCTCATATTTTCATCTAATGACATGTAAAGGGGAAAGAAGATGTATTTGTGGTGTTTAGGCAGATTTAGTGGCATTCTAGATACTTTTTTTTCTTGACATATAGCATGATAATATTTTTTTTACATAGGGATTTGTTTCAAAGATGTATTTAAGCTGAAAAGGAGAAATATTGAATAGTTCATTACAGAAACTCTCTCATCTCTCTCTCTCTCTCTCTCTCTCTCTCTCTCTCTCTCTCTCTCTCTCTCTCTCTCTCTCTCTCTCTCTCTCTCTCTCTCTCTCTCTCTCTCTCTCTCTCTCTTCTTTTCCCGTTCCCATATATCTTCACAGCAACCAACCAATTAACCAGGAGATCATGACCCCTAAACATTGACCCACCTGATCAAACTGACTCTCCCGACCTGACCAAATATCATCACCAATCCATCATTAACTCGCCCAACAGCGTGCTATTCCCTCCAACACTATATCACCCCAACACTAACGGACCAAACTTACACCTACCACATTTGCAACACACTCAAGCCTCACACAAACCCATACACTTCACACACACCTCACTAAACACACACACACTTCACTACACACACATACACTTCACTACACACATACACTTCACATACTTATCTACACCCTCACACAGGCCCATACACTAAACACACACCTCACTAAACACACACACACACTTCACTACACACACACACACTTCACACACACACACTTCACTACACACATACACTTCACATACTCATCTACACCCTCACACAGACCCATACACTTCACACACACTTCACTAAACATACACACACTTCACTACACACACATACACTTCACATACTCATCTAAACCCTCACACAGACCCATACACTTCACACACTTCACTAAACACACACACACTTCACTACACACACATACACTTCACATACTTATCTACACCCTCACACAGACCCATACACTTCACACACTTCACTACACACACACACACTTCACTACACACACATACACTTCACATACTTATCTACACCCTCACACAGACCCATACACTTCACTACACACACACACACACTTCACTACACACACATACACTTCACATACTTATCTACACCCTCACACAGACCCATATAATCACTTCTTCTAATAACACACTTCATAATACACTTCGTCCATTAGTTTCTGCCGTATTAAACGTATAAATTTCCATCCAAGAATCCCGTTTCATGCGAGTTGAGTGTCCCAAACCTATCTCTCGCTAATTCAAGTACATAAGAACATAAGAAAATTAGGACGCTACAAGAGGCTGTGAGACACGTGGTAGTTCCTGTATGTTAAGTATGTTTTTCTTAGCTAAGCCATCTTATATCATGGCTCTTCTATGTTTGATCTAGCTATTGGTTTGACTGTGTCCCCTTTTAGTCTGTGTAGTAATGAAGCTGAGGTCAGGCAGTGGTTAAAGTGTTGATTTTTTAGTTTATGGAAGCAGATTTATGCCTTTTATAAGAGTGATCAGTTCGTTTTTATGGCTGATTAAATACTTGCATTAATACACAACAGACAGGCCTCTTATCAATATTTATAATTAGATGTAAAATTGAAGAGTTAGGTTTTTAGATTATGCAAAATTATGTGTAGTGTGTTGGATAGCGAACAGAAGGAAATGTGCGGAAATAAGTTGGAAATAAGCAATCAAGTGATGGGAAAAAAAGGAGATTATCGTTCAAGTGACGGGAAAAAAAAGGAGATTATCGTTCAAGTGATGGGAAAAAAGGGAGATTATCGTTCAAGTGATGGGAAAAAAGGGAGATTATCGTTCAAGTGACGGGAAAAAAAAGGAGATTATCGTTCAAGTGACGGGAAAAAAAAGGAGATTATCGTTCAAGTGACGGGAAAAAAAGGAGATTATCGTTCAAGTGATGGGAAAAAAAGGAGATTATCGTTCAAGTGACGGGAAAAAAAGGAGATTATCGTTCAAGTGACGGGAAAAAAAGGAGATTATCGTTCAAGTGACGGGAAAAAAAGGAGATTATCGTTCAAGTGACGGGAAAAAAAGGAGATTATCGTTCAAGTGACGGGAAAAAAAAGGAGATTATCGTTCAAGTGACGGGAAAAAAAGGAGATTATCGTTCAAGTGACGGGGAAAAAAAAAAAGGAGATTATCGTTCAAGTGACGGGAAAAAAAAGGAGATTATCGTTCAAAGTGACGGGGAAAAAGGAGATTATCATTCAAGTGACGGGGAAAAAAAGGAGATTATCGTTCAAGTGATGGGAAAAAAAGGAGATTATCGTTCAAGTGACGGGGAAAAAGGAAGATTATCGTTCAAGTGACGGGAAAAAAAGGAGATTATCGTTCAAGTGATGGGAAAAAAAGGGAGATTATCGTTCAAGTGATGGGAAAAAAAGGAGATTATCGTTCAAGTGATGGGAAAAAAAAGGGAGATTATCGTTCAAGTGATGGGAAAAAAAGGAGATTATCGTTCAAGTGATGGGAAAAAAGGGAGATTATCGTTCAAGTGATGGGAAAAAAAGGAGATTATCGTTCAAGTGATGGGAAAAAAAAGGAGATTATCGTTCAAGTGATGGGAAAAAAAAGGAGATTATCGTTCAAGTGATGGGAAAAAAAAAGGAGATTATCGTTCAAGTGATGGGAAAAAAGGAGACTATTGTTCAAGTGACGGGGAAAAGGGAGATTATTGTTCAAGTGATGGGAAAAAAAGGAGATTATCGTTCAAGTGATGGGAAAAAAAGGAGATTGTTCAAGTGATGGGGAAAAAAGGAGATTATCGTTCAAGTGATGGGAAAAAAGGAGATTATCGTTCAAGTGATGGGAAAAAAGGAGATTATCGTTCAAGTGATGGGAAAAAAAGGAGATTATCGTTCAAGTGATGGGGAAAAAAGGAGATTATCGTTCAAGTGATGGGAAAAAAAGGAGATTATCGTTCAAGTGACGGGAAAAAAAGGAGATTATCGTTCAAGTGATGGGAAAAAAAAGGAGATTATCGTTCAAGTGACGGGGAAAAAAAGGAGATTATCGTTCAAGTGATGGGAAAAAAAGGAGATTATCGTTCAAGTGACGGGAAAAAAAGGAGAATATAGACAGGAATGTTACGCTCCGTCTCACAGCCTTGATGGGAGCGTGATTAATGCCCCCTCGAGATATTGATTATACCTGGCATGCCTCTCCTTCCTGTTATCTCTGCTCTCTCTCTCTCTCTCTCTCCCCTCTCTCTCTCTCTCTCTCTCTCTCTCCCCTCTCTCTCTCTCTCTCTCTCTCTCTCTCTCTCTCTCTTGCATTCCGTCCTTTTTGTTATTTTCAATTTTCTTACCTTGTCCATTTCTATTTGTTTTTTTAATTCATGCTTTTTAAATTTTTGATCTTGTTTTGTCAATTATTGGTTTTTTTCCTCAGTTTTTCTCTTCTTCCCTTTTATGTTTTATTTGTATTTTCTCATTTTTTTTTCTATTGTCTCCTTTTTCTATTGTTTTTATTATATTTTTTCTCTTTCTTCCTTTCCTCCCTTTATTCTTTTCTATCATTTCCTCATGTTCTTCTCTATCTTATATAATTATGTTCTTTGTAATTTTCTCTTTTCTATTCTGTTTCCTTTCCTTGCTTTCTTCCTTTCTTCTTTTTTTTCTTTTCTCTTATTTCCTCATGTTCTCTCCCTCCTGTATATTGTATTTGCCTTCCTTCCTTCTTCCTTCTCTCTTCCTTCTTTTTTTTTTTTCTCATTTCCTCATGTTCTTCTCTCCCCTGTATATTGTATTTGCCTTCCTTCCTTCTTCCTTCTCTCTTCCTTCTTCCTTCTCTCTCTTCCTTCTTTCCCTTCTTAGTATTTTCTTTTTCTATTCTGTCTTCATTCCTAGTTCTTTCTTCCTTTCCTCTTATTCTTATCTCATTTCCTCGTAATCAGTCCATCAGGAAAATTAAGAACAAATTACAAGGCTGACGAAGCACAGCAGCTGATTGATCATGTGTCCAGCTGTTCTCGGCAATTTTAGGGGAAGACAGATTTTTAAAGCGTCAGTGGCAATTTAGCTGCACAGAAAGGCAAATTTGGATGAACAGACATTTTTACCTTGTCTCTCTCCCTCTTTTGTTTACCTTAACTTTTCACAGACTTTTTCCTTTATTAGTCTACCTACTTTTTATATTTTTTTATATGACCTACTTTTACCTACTTCTACTTTTATATGACCTACTTTTACCTACTTCTACTTTTATATGACCTACTTTTACCTACTTCTACTTTTATATGACCTACTTTTACCTACTTCTACTTTTATATGACCTACTTTTACCTACCTCTACCTACTTCTACTTATATATGACCTACTTTTACCTACTTCTACTTTTATATGACCTACTTTTACCTACTTCTACTTTTATATGACCTACTTTTACCTACTTCTACTTTTATATGACCTACTTTTATCTACTTCTACTTTTATATTACCTACTTCTATATGCTCCTTTTCCCCTCATTCTAAACTACTCCATTCCTCCTCCCCCCCCCCCCCCCCCTTTTTTTTTTTTTTTTAAGTGCCTCTCAGTAGCACACAAGAGGGGAAAATTAGTCTTTATATATCTTTCTGTACCGGTTTACTTATCTTTCCCCTCTGTCTCACATTTCTTCCTCACAATTTCAAAACCTTTTCTTAAATTTCTTTTCCTCCACACATAAAATACCTTTGTTTGCGGTTCCCAGAGTGGGTGAAATTTTGGCCATCATTTTCCTTGAGGCAATAAATCCGTGTCAATATTATCACACGACTTCCCTTCCGCCTCAAGGTTTTTATTTGCCTTTCCTCTCTATGGCAGGAAAATATGATAATTCTTTCAACAATTCCCAACCTCAAAAAAATATATGGTCATTAATTTTTCCCCCCTTCTGTTTTCTTGCTTATGTGAAGGTTTTTTTTCCCTTCCTCAAAAAAAATATGATCTGTTCCAAGTCACTGTTAATGAATTGATGACATTTCTCTCTTCTCAAACATCCATTAAAAAAATATTCTGCAGCAGTGTTGACTTAATAGCATTTGCATTGATTTCGAGCCAATCTGAACCTTCATTTCGGATGTTGATTAAGCGCGGTAATATTCAGCAGTGCTTCGCCTCGCCCTTTTTTATGCACCAGATGGAGTGCCTCTCGTGCCTCTCGCCTCAATCTGTCAATCTGTCGTTCATGTTAAAGATTCATTAATCTTGTTTTCTGGTTCAATTTGGAGTTACTTGTCATCACCTCTTCCTCTTCCTCCTCCTATTCACTCCCATCATCACTTCTTCCTCTTATTCTCTTCTTCCCACTATCACCTCTTCTTCTTCCTCTTCCTCCTATTCACTTGTTCTCATCATCACTTCTTCTTCCTCCTCCTATTCACTCTCATCATCACTTCTTCCTCCTCCTATTCACTCATCATCACCACTTCTTCCTCCTATTCACTCCCCATCATCACCTCTTCTTCCTCCTATTCACTCTCATCATCACCACTTCTTCCTCCTATTCACTCCCCATCATCACTTCTTCCTCCTCCTATTCACTCCCATCACCTATTCTTCTTCCTCCTCCTATTCACTCCCATCACTTCTTCCTCCTCCTATTCACTCCCATCACCTATTCTTCTTCCTCCTCCTATTCACTCCCCATCATCTCTTCTTCTTCCTCCTCCTATTCACTCCCATCATCACCTCTTCTTCCTCCTCCTATTCACTCCCATCACCTATTCTTCCTCCTCCTATTCACTCCCCATCATCTATTCTTCTTCCTCCTTCTATTCACTCCTGATTTGAGTATGTAGTGTTACTGTGAAGGCTGTCTATTGGTGTGTGTTTAGGTGTGTGTTGTGAAAAGTTTTGGACACATTTTCATATCATTTAGATCAGATAATTTTCTTACCTTATCTTCCTATTCTTTTCTTTTTTTCTTTTCCCTAGTTTTGTTTATTCCTTGTTACACTCTCTCTCTCTCTCTCTCTCTCTCTCTCTCTCTCTCTCTCTCTCTCTCTCTCTCTCTCTCTCTCTCTCTCTCTCTCTCTCTCTCTCTCTCTCTCTCTCTCTCTCAACCTTTCCTTTCTCGGTAATTACCCTGCCTCTATTCCTCCCTTCACCCTTCCCTCCCTGCCCCTTTACGACCTCCTCCACCATGTTAATTATGGCTGTAATTACATTCTGTGGGTAATTATGAATTTCTTTTGGCCCGGTAGAGTTTTAATTAGATTTAATGGTACTGTACTAGCCAATGGTGAGGCAGCGTTTGCAGTGATTTCCTAGGCCTTGATCTGCCTAAAGTTAGAGAAAGATTACCGAACTCAGCAATGTTTATATAATTTTTCCCCTTTTTGTTACTGATGGGTGTGGTTTTTTTTCCTTCTTAAATATCTTTGTTGATGATTTTTGACGCCTGTTTCTTGGCGTTTCATGTTAACCCCTTCACGCCCAGATCTTTCCTTTGCTATATAAAATCACCCCTTCACGCCCAGATCTTTCCTTTGCTATATAAAATCACCCCTTCACGCCCAGATCTTTCCTTTGCTATATAAAATCACCCCTTCACGCCCAGATCTTTCCTTTGCTATATAAAATCACCCTTCACGCCCAGATCTTTCCTTTGCTATATAAAATCACTCCTTCACGCCCAATCTTTCCTTTGCATAAATCACCTCACCCCTCTTTCTTCTATATAAAATCACCCTTCACGCCCAGATCTTTCCTTGCTATATAAAATCACCCCTTCACGCCCAGATCTTTCCTTTGCTATATAAATCACTCCTTCACGTCCAGATCTTTCCTTTGCTATATAAAATCACCTTCACGCCCAGATCTTTCCTTTGCTATATAAAATCACCCCTTCACGCCCAGATCTTTCCTTTGCTATATAAAATCACCCCTTCACGCCCAGATCTTTCCTTTGCTATATAAAATCACCCCTTCACGCCCAGATCTTTCCTTTGCTATATAAAATCACCCCTTCACGCCCAGATCTTTCCTTTGCTATATAAAATCACCCCTTCACGCCCAGATCTTTCCTTTGCCATATAAAATCACTCCTTCACGCCCAGATCTTTCCTTTGCTATATAAAATCACCCCTTCACGCCCAGATCTTTCCTTTGCTATATAAAATCACCCCTTCACGCCCAGATCTTTCCTTTGCTATTTAAAATCATCTGTTGTCGAGCCATAAAATTACGAAAAGTTACTTAATCTACCAAATGTGTTAGTCGACATGTATACTAAATAGGTCATATCTATAAAATGGAATGAATATATTTGGAATGTTCCCCAAATACAGGAAAAATGGAAAGTAAAATAGAAAATAATAGAAAAAGACCATTTATCTTACTTACTGAAATTTTTTATATTTATTTTTGCACTACTTATATGAGATTTAGGCCTGATTTTCCATCTTTGTACAAATATGTAGGTTAGTATTTGTGAAGTTAGTGTAAAGTTAGGATGTGTAGGTTAGTATTTGTGAAGTTAGTGTAAAGTTAGGATGTGTAGGTTAGTATTTGCGAAGTTAGGATGTGTAGGTTAGTATTTGTGAAGTTAGTGTAAAGTTAGGATGTGTAGGTTAGTATTTGTGAAGTTAGTGTAAAGTTAGGATGTGTAGGTTAGTATTTGTGAAGTTAATGTAAAGTTAGGATGTGTAGGTTAGTATTTGTGAAGTTAGTGTAAAGTTAGGATGTGTAGGTTAGTATTTGCGAAGTTAGGATGTGTAGGTTAGTATTTGTGAAGTTAGGATGTGTAGGTTAGTATTTGCGAAGTTAGTACAGATGCAATTAGGATATCAGCTTGTTTATTAGTCTTAACAGGCAATTGATAAAAGTAATAATTTCACGTATTCCTGACTAAGCTTTGAACTAAGACACTCAAGCTGCCGTAATGAAGCTGTCATCATTAGGCGTCACGTGGGGGTTCGCGCGTCACTAAATCTGTTATGATGTAAATAGACTCATTATAATTTAGCTGGTCATCGTTAGGTGATTAATTGCAATGTTAATTACTTCCTGGTGTGGCGAGGGATTTCCAGGAACTGCGTATATTTATTTTTTCATATTTTTTTTTGCACATTATCGCCAAAATATTAAGTGCAGGAACAGTAAATAGTAGTAGGAATATGAAATAGTGAATTGAAATAAGAACTGTAATGTAAATCAAGGACTCGATGACAGACACAAAAACTCGAGAGGCCAGAAAATAAGAGATAGGAGAGAAAAAAAAGAGGCCAGATATTTGAGGGAACAGGAAAAAGAGGCCAGATATTTGAGAGAACAGGAAAAAAAGGCCAGATATTTGAGGGAACAGGAAAAAAAGAAGAAGAAATATTGAGACTTGAATATTACAAAGAAAAAACTGGAAAAAAAGCGAGGAAAGTGAGATGCTTGACTATTACAAAGAAATATAACACAACAAATACAAAGAAACACGAGTACAGGTCTCCCCTTGGAAGGATCAACGCTTAGAATGAACTAGAGGAAGAAGTGATAGTGGCAAGGAGTCCAAATAAATACATACATTAATTACATACATTAATTTTAGGAATAACTGTATGACTATAGATACGGAGACAGGGCCACACGAGTACACCTCAGGCCCTGTTTGCAACCACTAAGTAAACACACACACATAATATACTTCCACCCGATGATAATTACACACAGAAATTCAGCGTAACTACAATTCTCTTCATACATCAGACACATCGACTCGACTTTACATGGAGGTTAACGCTTTGAGACCCAGAACGTAATTTTCATTGTGTAATTTGGATACCATTAGGCGATTTAAATTAATATACAGTAAGCAATATTTTACACATTCTGACCTGTTTAGTATCCTTGTCCACTAGCTAATTTAGTGTATGAAGGTTTTTTATGTAGATTATGGCTAACAACAGACAATTATATATAGCAAAGGAAAGATCTGGGCGTGAAGGGGTTAGAGAATTGATAGATAGATAGTTGGAAGTGTATCATCGACCGTCTAACTCATGAGATATGGGAAAATCTGACGTTAAACAGAAAGAAAAGAAGAAGGTTGATGAGTAGATGTTGAAGTTGTAAGAGTAGATGTTAAAGTTAGTTGAAGAGGTAGATAGGAATAGATGGAGTAGGGTGGAGGAAGGAGATAGTGGTGGTGGTGGTCGGAAAGTCTGGTGTGAGGGTGATATTGATTTCCTGATTAGGGTTGCCGGTCTGGGTCACGCCGCCGCCTCCACCCGCCTTCATTACACACTCGACCTTGTATAGCACGGCGCACACATGTATACCTGTGTGTGTAGCGAGGCGCACATGTGTATACCTGTGTGTGTAGCGAGGCGCACATGTGTATACCTGTGTGTGTGTAGGTTCATGTATAGAGGCTCACATGTTTATACCTGTGTGTGTAGCGAGGCGCACATGTGTATACCTGTGTGTGTGTAGTATCATGTATAAAGGCTCATGTATATAATTATGTATGATTAGATGTATGCGTGTCAGAGAAGGTTTACATGTGTGTATTTTAATGCGTACATGTGTATGTTAGGGGAGGTCTAGATGTGTACGTATTATTACAAACATACGTACACAACAACGCCTCAAAATGCCATGATTCAGCGTCACTTGTCTTGTGTTGCATGTGCGTATTATAATGGCTTGTGGCTGGTGTATACATGCTGTGTGTACATTAGTTGTGTGAGTGTATGTGTACCATGTGTTACACGCCACCAAGCCCTGTGTCTCAAGTCTAGGTGAGGGAGGGGGGAGGGGGGTGGAGGGGGATAAGTATAGGATCTTGTGTGCCCCCCCAATAATTATTTAAGCTATAAAGGGGGAGGTGGAGCCAGATTTGCCTTCACCCATGTGGTCAGGTCAAGGTCAAGGTCAGGTGGATGAGGCTTCCCACATAATGCAATAAGGTCAAATGTGAAAAAATATATTGTGGTAATTCTGGTCCCCACACATCGCATACCAGCCGTGATTGTTGCTTGGCCAAACACTTGCACTTTATTTCACTGTAGGGTTTCAGATATTTGTCCAATTTGTATGTAAATTTTAAACATTTCTGAATTCCTTAAATAATGTTGCATTCAATAAGATAGAAGAACTTGTAACTAATATTTCTATTTCATAAATACGTCTAGTTGTACTCATCCTTAGTCCATCTGTGATCAAATAAAAAATCTAAAATCATCTAAATCAAATCTAAGTCATACAATATCTATTCTTTCAACTCATAAACTTTGCCATTGTTAACCCCTTCACGCCCAGATCTTTCCTTTGCTATAAAGAATGGTATGTTGTCCAGCCATAAAATAACGAAAAGTAACTAAAAATACCAAAATAATTAGTCGGCAAGGATACTAAATAGGTCACATCTATAAAAACAATGCTTATATTCACTAAAAACCATCTTATGTTACCCAAATTACAATGGCAATTACGTTCTGGGCCTCAGGGCTACGCAACAGCCACTGGTCTGCTATGCTTTGGTAGACACATTTTTGCATCATAAACAAACTCATCACATTACCTGCCATGAGATCCCAGCGCTCCCTTCCTCAGCCTGTGTTGCCGAGGGAGTGATCCGTGACTCGCTTATCCACCTTAGCCTGTGTTGATCCGGCCACAGCGACGCCAAGCTCAGGAGGAAGGCCAGGGGAATCATGTCTATCCTATTGAAGAAAAAATGATAATGAGATCCAATACCATAACAACTAGTGTGATAGATCAATGTTTGTGCTGTAATTGTTACCTAGACTGCAAATATGAAAGAAGATTGAATTAGTATATACATTTTCCAAACAATGATGACGGACATTATTGACAGGGAATATGTTGCTCAATTGATAGGCATTACGGTCACAAATGTTGTCAGGTATTCCTTGGAGGTCATCCTGCCCGCATATCACATTCATGAGCAAACAGAGAGAGAGAGAGAGAGAGAGACTTAAGCTTACAATTTCACACGCACTTGTTGGATTAAATTGCAATCTCCCGCTTTGTAAATCTGTATCTCTCATCGCCTCTCTCCTGAGCTTGGGTCTTGTCTTGCAAATCTGGTTCCCTGAGCACAACACTAACTCATTCTGGCTGTACAGGTGTGGAGGCGGGAAGCTGAGAACATCAACTGCGGAGCCCATGTCATAACCCCCTGTGTACCCCCCCCTCCTCTCCTTCCATTACTGATCCTATTGTCAGGGCCGGGGTTTTAGTGTGTCTGTGTGTGTGTGTGTGTGTGTGTGTGTGTGTGTGTGTGTGTGTGTGTGTGTGTCTGTGTGTGTAGTGACAGCAAACTAGCTTGGGTTTGAAGGGGCATTATAGCAGTTTGTATCGTGCATATCAGTAGTAGGTCTGATGTATGTAGGAAGTTTCTGTAAAACGATGTACAAATGTGTGTGTGTGTGTGTGTAGGGTTGGTGGTGAAGTGGTAGGAAGGCTGTGGTGTGTGGTGATGGAGATGTGGTTGGTGAGTGTGTGAGGTGCGAGGATGTTTGAATCAGTTAATTAAGGGGATAGAGAGGAGGCTATAGAAGGCTTGAAGGGAAAGAAACACTAGTAATGATGAAGGGCAGGGTAGCGTTGTGTTGGGGTCAAGAGTTTGCGTGTGTGTGTGTGTGTGTGTTACGCTAGACATGTGTAACGAAGCTAATTATCTAAAAGTAGAAATATAAAGTGCTATCACTCCTCACTACAGTATTAAGTAGACACAAGTGCCAGTCTCCTAGTAAGCCTCTGGACTTGGAATAGAATCGAGTACATTGCCGGCGTCACTCAAAATTATTACTATGTCTATTCTTGCCGTTCAATCTTGCATGCATAATGTCGTGCTGTCTTACTGTAGTACTGAGCCTTTAGCAGCAGCTTGTGTGTCCCGAGCAGAGTTGTTTTGAGTGTTTTCTGTAATGGGCTAGACTGACCTGTTCTTAAAAATGTGATTCAAATATTCAGATAATTGTTTGTTGGTCATGAAGAGTCAGGATGTGTATTGCATCAAGAAAGTTTCATATGTTTGTAGAGCAATTCACAATGGATTTAGGATTCAGCAAAGAGAGAGAGAGAGAGAGAGAGAGAGAGAGAGAGAGAGAGAGAGAGAGAGAGAGAGAGAGAGAGAGAGATTCAAAAAGTTGTAAAGACGTGGCAATGTGATGGTAATGATAAGTAACAGTGAAAGATATGGATATGTGAGCCTAGACACCTGGGAAGGGAGATTTACCCCCACACAGGCCGGCAGTGGCAGGCGTGCGTGGCTCATGTAGGGGGTCGGGGAGGGAACAGTCAGGAGGCCGGAGTGGGGAATGAGGCTGGCTTACTGTGTCTCTTGTTCACAGTTACTGGACACCCTTCAAGTATGCCGCGATTTTAAGTACGGCCAGTGCGTGAGACCGGCCTGCAAGTTTGTGCATCTCCTTGAAGGTAATCAGGTGACGTGTATCCAATTCCCGTCCTCTAATTTTTTGTTTATCACTTTTTGCAGTGTATTGGGGAGCACAGCAGTGACCTATGAGCCGCATTTCCCTCGTAAGAACTTAAGTGGTTGTATTTGCTTCTGCCAAATGCTTCTTAGTCTCTCATATCTAGATGCTTATGGCAATATACAGATCAAGATATAAATATGTATTTATACATATAATTCATACAGTAATACAGCAAGTTCTTGTTTGGTGGATACTTATTATCTGGTCCCCAGTGTTCAGTTTTTTGCACCATGCTTGCAATGTCCACGGCCAGAGTGAGGCCCTGGCCGCTGTGCTGGGCCGGGTCATGGCCAGGCGGCCTTGTGGCCACACTGAGCACAAGGCCGTGGAGAGTACCAACACGGAGCTTGCTGTATTCACGGATAAAGAAAAGAAAAAAGAAAAAACTACCCTCAATCAGCCCTCCACCACCCATGAAAAACAACAACTATTTAGCAAAAGGCATCAATGAGTCAATATCACCCTCAAGGTCAGGACAGGTCAACCCACAACAATAGTCATCATGACAGAAAAAAGGTCAACTCTGAGCTGGTTGTCCCCCCCCCTCCCCCTTCCCCTTCTCCAATAAAACAAAACAAAGTTTGAATCATAATTCTGGGTAGTTTTTTTCATTGACACTTGGAATAATAGTCATTATAGACAGTTATGAGTAGTCATGTGAGATGCAATGCTTTTACATGAGACAAGAGCTGCATAATCTGTAAAGCTTCTGAGTATATATCTGCTGCAGAATAATGAGTATATATACCTATATATTGACTGCACATTTAGATCTTCCATTCCAGTGCTCCTAAACCACCGCAGGAATCCCTCAGTGTAACTTTGTCTCTATTTTCTGCATTGTTTGCTTGGCCATTGTGGGCGTCTAGTGGTGCCCTTCCTAGTGGTGCCCTCCCTCACCCAGCCACTGTTCTGCTCCCTCCAGGGAAACCTTTTGGGGAACTTCATTTTCCACCAAAATATATTTGTTCTTTTATGTATATGTGTCTCGGGGCATTGATATATATATATATATATATATATATATATATATATATATATAATATATATATATATATATATATATATATATATATATATATATATATATATATATATATATATATATAGTCCTTTTCCCGCAAACTGTCAAACATATTAAAATTATTTTGTAGAAAGCCTAGTTTTTTCTCAAAATTTATTAATTTACTTTTTTTTTCATGTGGTTCCAGCAAATAATGTAAAGAGTGTGAAGACACAGGTTCTTGAGGGATTACTGTGCACCACCGACGCACACTCACCGCAGCCTCTGTGTTGGTCTTGTGTGTCAGTTATTGTTGTCAAATGTTACCCAGGTGTTTCAATGACCAAACGGATCATGTCCAGATTCCTGTTCACGGTGACAGCCAGACAGAGGCGGTGAGTGTGCGTCGGCGTGGCTGTGGCGCGTGGCCGGGCTTCTCCCTAACCCCGCCTGTCTTTGCAGATCACGTAGAGGTGACAGACATGAAGGTGAGTGTCTGTCGCGATGCGGTGAAGGGGAAGTGCGGTCGGGGGCTGTGCAAGTACTACCACCTGCCCGTCCTCCTGCCGCCCGCCCCCCTTGACCCGCACTCCGCCCGCACCCACTCAGCCCCGCGCCACCACACACTCCACAACCCGCCCACACACACACTCGTCCTCGACAACGCTTACTACTTGGAGGCCAACAATAACAACATCAACATCAGCGGCAGCAGCGCCGGCGGCGCGGCCGCCTCACCCACACCACTTGCGGCGGCAGCAGCAGCAGCAGCGGCCTCCTCCAGCAACGGCAACGGCGAGCTAGCCGGCCCTTCCGCCCTGCAGGTCATTGCCGGCCTTGCTGCCCCAAACAACATCATTTGTAATTAGCGGCCCCTCCGCCCTGTTGTGCGGTGGTGTGGCGCCGCGTGTGGGCGGGCTGGGGGAGCGCGGCGGCGCGGAGCCCCGGGCCCCGGAGCTTCTGGTGCTAGCACAGCCATGCTCACTTAATGTGATTTGTCAAGTGTGTCCTTACAGTCCCCAAGGGGACGGGTCAACTCCAGCACTCGTGGATATTTTTTCAAAAAACATAACAAAAATAAATTTTCACTTTGTTTTTATCTCTTTTATATAAGGATAAGGTAGGAAGATGATGCCCTTATAAAGGGTCGAGATTAATTATTTTCTATTATATACCAGTGAAACAGACTCTGGACTGTTGTGCGAACACGACAAAGTCACGTGCCAGTGAAGCCCCGACCAGCGGCCTCGGGGGTCACGCCCCTCGGCGCCTCAGTGTCCCGCCGCCACCAGGGACTGAAGGGTCCCGGCCCGGCACACATCCGCCCTGGCCCCGGCCAATAGTCAGCAGCCGAGGTGCCAGCGTCACTGAGGTGGCCCGGGCGGGGGCGCCGCCCCCCCGGCACGCTGGTCCATTACCGAGGCAGAGATGCAGTGAGAAGCTCGGCTGACACGGCGGACGCAGTGAGGAACACGGATGAGAGACGCAGGAAGGACTCGAGGAAGACAAGAAGGAAGGACGGACGAACCCAAGACCCAAGCCAGAAAGGAATCTATTTCTGCAAATGTTTTATCATAACATTTTATTTATACATATATATTTTTTTTGAGGCCTGTTATCACACGAATTGGTTTCTAGTCATTAACCCTTTGTTTATTTCCTTTTTATGCCATGACTAGCTCGGTGAATTTATGGGGCTGTGACAACTTAGTGCAGTATGTCTGGTTTTATATGAAACTGTATTATGCAAAGCCGTATGTGTCTGTTGTAGTGCTCGTGAGGGATACATTTTTCATAGTTCCTTGTGTTATTTTTACATATATGAAACTCGAGTGTTTTATTACATGTAAAAGTGCCACGACGTTAATGTTCCTGTAATTGACGCATTTAGGAATCAAAGAGAGGGTATAAGGGAGGGTCGAGGAAAACATGCTTGTGAATGTCCCGGCTTTAGAAGTCACCGTTTGGCAACTCAGTCTGTCCGGGCGGCCTGTTTGTACTTTTTATATATCGGCTTGCGAAAGATGATTATATACCATAAGCCGCGTGGCCTGTCAGAGTCATTTATACTTGTTATGATCAAAAGTTAAATATGTATGAGATAAATGAGCCTCAGCTTGCAGTACTTGTTGAAGAAGTGCTTGAGGTATCAGACATATCAAAGTTTTATACATATATTAAGATATCTGAGTCATTATCACAGATTTGTTTATATATATATGAGAAGGCTAACATTGTTTATCCATTGTTTTCATTCATTTACTGACAATCCAAAGGAGAAAAGGATCACCACCGGCACGCCTCCCACGCGGCAATAGTGACAGCGGCAAAGTCAATCTTATTCTTGGGTTCAGTTTCAGTGTAGTAATTTGCTTATTCGGAGTCACGGCAAGACAAGGGAATGTTTGTGGAGGATCTGTGGGTGAAAACTTTGGTGATGATGCTCAAATGAGGCGGCAATGCAACGCTATTAAGGAGAGTCCATGACAAAGGCCCCCCGGACACGCACGCTCTCTCGCTAGTTCACTTGTTCGTCGGGCTCAGTCCGGTGGCAGGGAGGATCCTCCCTTCCACACAACCCCCGCAACCCTTCTTCTGCTCCCGAAGCGACCACCCGTGCCCCTTTTTGTACCGCCACGCCACAGCGCCGCCCCGGCCACCCACACTGGGCGGCGGCCGTCACTCGTGCACCAGATCCCTCGCAATAGTGTCATATCCTGTAAGAGATGCCATCCATGCACAACCGTAGTCTTTGAAAGCCTCACTTCCTTCCCTCCCCTCTCCTTCTCCCCTTCCTTCCCCTCGCCTGGCACCGCCTGAGCCACCGGCTGAAGCCCATCACTCAGTTAATGTCGGTTTCCACCAGCACGCTTGCTGTAATTTAGGATCTAACTTCAGCCATGTGATAAAGAGGAGCTGAGGGTGGCTGCGCGGGCCTCGGCCCTGCGTGGGGCCACCTCAAGTCACGCTCACAATCCGGCCATGCAGGGTACAACTTGGACCCTAGAGTTGCGCTTGCTTCACAGTCAAATGTAGCGGGCTTTTTCTTCAGAGTGCAGCATCCAATCTGCGGCTTCACGATGTCACTGCTTCCGGCCCCGGGCACTCCCGGCCGCACCCCAGCCACGGCGACGGGGCGGCGGGCCTCCCGGGGCCACCCCTTGGGCAGGGCCTCGGACAGCCACGGAGGTGGGCAGAGTCAGGAGAGCCGTACCGGGTCCTGCCCTGCCGCCCCCCTTCCCGAAGGGACCGGGGGCGGCATCTGCATGTAACCAGTTATGTAGAGTAGTCCCGTAGGCCCCGGCGCCCCGGCTTCACACGTAGCAGTAGGCTTGGGGCCCACGTCCCCGCACATGCATGTCGGCACCGCTTGTTCCATTAATCAGTGTCAGTGTGGGTAGATCTCCCGTAACCCGTAACGAAGCTCCCGTGTCTGTGCGTAGTGCCGCCCTCCGATGGCGAGGGGTTGCCGCCGCCGCCGCCGCCGCTCCCGCCGCCCACCGCGCGTCCGCACCGCCTGGCAACCCCGACCCGTCCCGGCCCGCCGGTCAGGAGGGCGATAGACTTTACGAGGACGTCCTCACGAAGCCAAATCAAAACTTGATCGCCATATGTATCTGTGTAAGTCTCCTCCGCCTCGGCCCTTCGTGAGGGCCACCCGCGTAAGACCTGTTCCTTGTGATGGTGCGGCCGTCCGGCCCAGCAACCGTCGGGCTCGCCAGCGCCGACCCTCACTACCGTAAGGTCCATAATTATCATATGAAATAATAGTAATATTAATCATAATTATAATCACGATAATCATATAGCCAGTCTGACGACAACTCGGCGGCGGCCGCCCGGCCTGGCCGGCGCTGTCGGCCGTTGAAAACGGCGGCAGCGGCGGTGGTCTGGCGGCCGCCGTGCCTCCCGGCTGCGGCGGTGGCAGCCCGAGCTGCCGCCACCGCCGCCGCCGGGGAATGCATGCTCC
The DNA here is from genome assembly GCA_016584305.1 of Chionoecetes opilio. NCBI lineage: Eukaryota > Metazoa > Arthropoda > Malacostraca > Decapoda > Majidae > Chionoecetes > Chionoecetes opilio. Next base: position 120,809 of record JACEEZ010019539.1, on the reverse strand, counting down.
TAGTATCTATTTTATTTTTACTTGAGAACATTTGTACACTATGAACTAAGCCAGTCTTGAGAAATTACCGTGTTTCCAGTCGTCCCCACCTTGGTCAGGGTTCAAGTCTCAATGTAGAGAAACACATTTCCACTGTTATTTTTTATATTTTTTCAATGCTTACTGTTCATTGCTTGTTAAGCGGTTCATTTACGCTGGCTTGGTTTTAAAAAGTCACAAATTAAGTGAGTTTTATACTTATACGTGTTTGTTTCTAATTTAATTTCTACGAATGCTACTCCAAACGTTTAAATAAATGATTTTCATATTTTACTAATGGTATGCTAGCAGCGCTCTCGATAGCTATCGGAGCGATGTAGTAAAGTGTGGGACAGAGGTCCCCCAACATTTTGTGATATTTTCTTATTGTTATTTAAGTCGATTTCTCTGTTTTCCTGTGACTACTGACGTTGTTATGTTACTTGTTAGGCTAAGGTTACCGTATAGGGCGCCCCTGGAAGGCCGACATGCCGCCGATGTCCACTTTCGGGCGCAGCAGCAGCGGCGCCGCGCCCGAGTCTCGGTCAGTGAAGTCATGTTTGTTTGCATCACAGAGCGGAATCCCTGACCCTGGCCATGCTGGGGCCAGCGCTGCACCGGGCAGGCTGGCTCAGCCATGCTGCCCGGTGCACTCTGTGCCCCGATGGTGCTGAAGGCAGGGTGGGGGCGGAGTGCCTCACATCAGCCAGGCAGGGGTCCCGGGAGTCCTGTGTCGGGGCAGCGTTTCATGGCCACCCTCCCATTGGAGTGCCCACAGACGCTGTCCAGCCGTATGCCAATGACTCCGCCATCAAATACTCAGCCAGCCATTGTGGCGTCTGCTGGGTCGGTGACCCGATGTGTGCCGGGCGTGACACAGGGCTCCGGGAACCCCGGAGTGCCACTGACGAGTGCGGGCGCGGCCAGCGGGCGACCCCGAGGTAGCATCTCCTTTTATACGAAGAAGAAACAGAAGCCCACGGAGGGAAAACTAAGGCAGATCTGTGACCTCTTTCAAGATATTGGGTTAGACAACAGCCTGTAGTGTGGGCACCTTGTATCAACCTGCCAGCTGGTTCGCTCTCATGTATAAGTAACACCAGACTGATTCAGTGCATTGATACAATCATGCCTCTGTTACATAGACTACTCATTATACCTAAGAAATTTTATCCAGCCAATTGTATATCACTATGTTAAAATGCCAGTTAAGTGAAAAAAAAACGTTGTGCATATCCAAGTTGTATGTTATTTGTACTATTGTGTATGCGTGAAGTCTGGATTATTACTACTTTTTAGGTAATAATAATATCTTGGAAGGTGGCGGGGGTGGGGAGAGGTGTCGAGGGGCCGGGGGTGCCGTGGAAGGCGGCACTCTGCTCCTCCGGGCCACAGTGCCACACCACACACAGGGCCAAGTGTCCAGCCGCCACTCACACGCCGGCGGGCCACAGCCACAGTCACAGCCCGGTCACAGCCCTAAGCACTCGCCTGACCTTCTTGGCAGGACTCAGTATGTAAGATAGTAAATTAATTCATTGGTACACACACTCTGCTGCAGACAGTCAACACAGGACGTGAGGTTGTGGGCAAGGGAGAAGGAGAGTGAGGGAGGGGGGGACATTTTTAGACATTATTTTGTAGTAGGATAATCTGCCGGCATGTGAGTGTGCGGCGCCTCCAGGCTGTAATAGGTGTTCTCTGCCACCACCACCACCACCACACCACCACCACCACCATATTTATACTAGGTCCCTTAAACTCTTCCTCTGAGACTATAATGTGTAGGGCTTTAGGTTCCTCGGTTTTCCATTACACCGGCTCTTCATACTTAGTCTTCTCCCTCATAGCTTTGTGTATAGAAGAAGCTGTCATCGTAGCCCCTCCTGTAGGAAGCCCAGGCGCGTGGTGTTTGCAGGGGCTTCACACACACTGAATTATACATGTATGTACTTATATAGAGCTCTCTAACCGTTTTATTAGTTATTATATAGAGGTTGGTGTTGCTAGCAGGACGGGCTGATAGATGAGAGGGATGGAAGAGATGTAACCATTTATTGTTTTCTGTTCTATAGACACTTCAGAGATTTACCCACTTATGAAGGCAGTGAAGTAGTTCTCCCTCTTTCTCTCTCTCTAAAGGGAGTGAATGAGGAATCCCTAGACATAGTTATAGAAACACTTGACGATGTTGTCATTGTTTGGCAGATTACAAAAAAAATCCTTGTTTAGGATGATATAAAAAGCCAGAATGGCGATATTAATATTTTCTTCGGATCAAGACTTAAATTTCATGTATAGATAACTTAAACCGTAAACTGTTTCAAGATCAGCTTAAATAGAAAATTAGGCTTTAAGAGAGAAAACAAAGATAACCTTATATGTGTTGGTAGCGAGAGTTTGCGTCAATATAAATGTTACTATATGTGAGAAGTGGGGTGATGGTGGTGGTGGTGGTGAGGGAGGGAGGGTGAGGGAGAGGAGGGGAAAGGGGGTGGTGAGGGCAGCTTGGTGGGGGTGACAACATTCCAGGGTCAGCATAATAACCCCGCCCCCCCCACCCTAGGTCACAGTCATAAAAAAAAGTGTAGCATAAATAAAGCTCAAAGAAAAAATTACGTTTACAGATTTTTTTCTTGTCTGAACCTTTTTGACTTTAGTAGAATAGTTCCTCTCAATCCTTTACTTTGATTTGAATTTTATTTTTTTCAATATATCTCTTATCAGTCATGATATTTTTGTCACTTTATGAAGGAAATTTTCTTCAGACATGAATAGTGTAAATGATATGAAAGGAAACACAAATATGAGATGATGGCGATGGCGATGGCATTGATATGTTGTGATGATGAAGTGAAGATAGGGACAGGAAGAGTCAAACAAAGGTAGTCAGGCCAAAAGTTTGTATGACCTGGTATAATAAACATGAATGAGAGTAATGTGGTGAGATTAGTTTACTGAATTCCACGGATGTAGACGATTAGACGGATTAACTATGCTATTAACTACTATGTATGAAACAAGTGGTAAATGGCCATTGTATTGTCCTGGTCAAGTTGTCAGTAAGCAACCCACAAGAGGGAGGAGCAAGTACACACAAGCTCATCACAAGTACACACAAGCTCATCACAAGTACACACAAGCTCATCACAAGTACACACAAGCTCATCACAAGTACACAAGCTCAGCACAAGTACACACAAGCTCATCACAAGCTCCGCACAAGTACACACAAGCTCATCACAAGTACACACAAGCTCATCACAAGTACACACAAGCTCATCACAAGTACACACAAGCTCATCACAAGTACACAAGTACACACAAGCTCATCACAAGTACACACAAGCTCGGCACAAGTACACACAAGCTCATCACAAGTACACAAGTACACACAAGCTCATCACAAGTACACACAAGCTCGGCACAAGTACACACAAGCTCATCACAAGTACACACAAGCTCATCACAAGTACACAAGTACACACAAGCTCATCACAAGTACACACAAGCTCATCACAAGTACACAAGTACACACAAGCTCGGCACAAGTACACACAAGCTCATCACAAGTACACACAAGCTCATCACAAGTACACACAAGCTCAGCACAAGTGTGAGTATCATTTTATCTTTAATTTGTCTTAATCAACTTTGTACACCAATCCTGATGATGCACTGCTGGGGGATTATTTCACAATAACTGTACTGCTTATTCTATGTATGTGCAGATCTCTATTTAGTCAGGGTTGCCATACGTCTGGATTTTCCCAGACATGTCCGGAATTTTGGTGTCAAAATTGGCGTCCGGGGGAATTTTGAAATTTTTTGAAATGTCTGGAATTTCAGCATCTATTAACAATTTTTCAAAACGACATTCAATCTTTAAACTCTGTATTGACGTGGGAGAGAGAGAGAAGGGGGGAGGGGTTTGCCAGGTAACAGCTTTCGCAACGGGAGTGTTTGCGTCCTGATCCTGGATTAGGTTGCAACTCTTCTCACGTGGCGCCTACATGTTCTGTATTAAGTCGCCGCCGCCTCACGTCTTCTTAAAGCAGCTGTTGCGCTGGTGGAAATTGTTTACTTGTTTGTGGCCTTGTCGCAAATGAAAATGTATATTCACTGCAGAGATAGTTCATCAGTATGAAAAAACCCAAGGTTACCTAACGTTGAAGGCCCCAAGTGTGTGTTGGACATGGGTGTCACTGACTTGAGTGGTGGCGTCCAGAATTTTGGCTGTTCAATTTGTGGCAACCCTATATTTAGTTTTTTATGGGAAATGTACTTCATAACCTTTTTCACAGATTTAATGATGAAATGTATCAAAATAAGCACATCATTACTTATTATTGTATGTATTTTTAGATATTAACTTACTTTTTCATGTGCGTTTTGTTGGCAGAGCGGGGATCCTTGGCCTTGCAGTGACGGCCCGCCTGTCTGGCCGCCACGGTGGCCACCTTGCCGGGACTCATCCAGGGGGTGGTGTGGAGGGACTCATCCAGGGGGTGATGTGGAGGGATTCATCCAGGGGGGGGTGTGGAGGGACTCATCCAGGGAGTGGTGTGGAGGACGTTTGTACAGTGTGTCAGGATTTCTAGTGTTGCCGCAGGCCACGGCAAAGACGCCTCGGGGCCACAGGTAATAGCTGGGAAAAAACCCCAATAGGGAAGATAAGATACTTTGATCCTATCTAGACCCTTTGCAAGTACTAACAACAAGGTTATTGACTATACAAAGTGCCACCACGCCAGGATGAACCTGGTGGGATCGAACCGCTGACCGAATGCAGGGACGCTGCATGCGAGCCCACAGCTTTACCAACCGAGCCACCCTGACGGATATTAGGATAAGAGGAAAAGTATATAGGTTAGGTGTTGTCCAAAATTTACTAAATGAAAATTATGAAAACTAAGCAACAGCAGTTTAAAAATAATGATTAAAGAATTCCCCTGAGCTGGATAACTGAGACCACATAGTCCTGCTGATGCTGTGCTTCCCAATTACTCTTGGCCATTACTCCCTATTTTCCCAAAATCATGCTTAGCCACAAGCTAATTACTCCACAGCATTGTTATAATTTACATGATTCTGTGCAATAAACATGACTATGAGACTGGACATTCCTTTATAGAACAATAAAGATCAAGACCAATATCATGATAACAATTTTACTCATTCTGTTAGAAAATTATGGTCGGCTGAAAATCAATGATGATCGGTGAAGAAATGTTTACTTTGCAATGGATAAAATGTTCAATCAAGAAAAAAATAACATTCTCGTTTTAAGATTATTTCTGATGGTCGTGGCATAGCTTGGCCAAACACTTCCCAATGTTCAACTAAGTCTCCAATCCACACATCACACTCCTTACTTCAAGTTGCAGCCACATAGCATTATTCAGTATTCCTCAATGAAATATTTTGGCACTCAAAATTTATTGGCACTCAAAATTTTAGACAAAAAATTTTGGCACTCATTTTTTTTGGCACTCAAAAAAATATTGGCAATAAAAAAAGTTTGGCACTCAAATTTTTTAGGCACTTAAAAAATTTTGGTACTCAAAAAAGTTTTAGTACTCAACATTTTTTGGCACTCATAATTTTTTGGCACTCAATTTTTTTTGGCACTCAAAATGTATTGGCACAAAAAAATTTGGGTACTCAATTTTTTTTGCCATTTCATAGCTAGCGAGGGAGGGAGGAGTGACAGCCTGGGGGTACTACGTAGTACCCCCTGGCTGTCACTCCTCCCTCACTCGCTAGCTATAAAATTGCAAAAAATGTTCAGTGCCAAATTTTTTTGTTATGACGTAGTTCTGCAACACCTACTTCACAACACTTGACTTCCACACTCCACACTAACCTGCTTCTGAGGGTGCGGCAGACATGGAGGGTTTGCTGCCACGGCGTCATCCACCATAAAGGGGGGGGGGGGTTCCACGACTGCTCCTCTCTCCTCATCCTTCACTGCCAATCACAACCCACGGGTGGACGCCAGGTGGATGCTGTCTAGTGAGTCACCCGTCTTCACGCCGCCCAGCCATCACACCTGCGGAACAAGCTGTCCATCAGTCTTGCATTATGTTTGATTCATATACCATCTCTATAATACAACTAAATAATTATAATCCGTTTTTTTTTTCTGAACATGATTAGGCTACATGATACATTGCCTGCTTAATGATGACGAGCTGACGTGATGGGTTGTCTCAAGGTGATTGGTCTGGAGCACAAAATCTTTGATGATAACTTTTATTACTGCGACACAAGGAGGCGATTTTGCTCCCGCAGGACACAAAGTTGTGAAGTGTTAGTGGAAGAAAAGTGGATGAAAAACATTGGAAGTGAAAAGAGTGCATGGTAAAATCATAATTGTTCAACTGTTTAGACATGGCTCCCGCACACATTTCTTCCCTTAAGATTCCCTTCCCTATATGATCAATGATGGAGGTGGATCAGAAGTTAGCTCTATGACAAGTCAGGCGTGGGTGGAAGCACTGGCGTAGCTAGGTACCTATTAATGAGGGGGGTGGGGTCCTGGAGGGCACAACTGTGTATTGAGGGGGGGGGGGGGGGGGCACTAGGCAAGCGGAGCTCAGGGGCATTCTGATGCCACAGGGGTAGTAAGTGCATATCGTCAGTCACAGGTCCAAACAAATTACGGCAGCCATGGCCAGTGGGGGAGCACCTGGGGGGACTCCAGATTTTCATGGGAGGGGGGGGCACTGGCAATAGCTGATCTGACGTTATATAAGGTAGAAAGATAACGAGGCAAGAGCCATTACTTTGCAGGGAGGACTAAACAACCTCAAATCACACGTAAGCTCTCCCTCCCTCCCTCCCTCCCTCTCCTACTCACAGTGGCGCCGCCAGGACATGGTGACTGGGGAAGCCAAGGCTGGACACAGATCTAATATGGGGTGGCCATGGCATTACCATTAAAAATAAATGGTTGAATTTTCATTTGACCTCTGACTCAGATTGGAGTCAGGAGTCAGACTGAAATCTCATTGGCCAATGAGATTTCAGGGCTACCACTAGATCCGCCACTGCCCACTCATTCCTCTCACTCTCTCTTCCACTCCCTCCCTTTCTCTCTCTACTTAACTTACGCTGCAGAAATATGACGAAGAGCAACAAAATAAAGCGTTGTTCGGCAAAAAATCCTTTTCTCCCTCCTCCCAGCTGCCTGCACACACACCCTGCCTGGTCGCTGGCGCGCCCTCGACTGTCGCTCGTCCCGGATTACTCAAGGAAGTCAACATTGCTTCGAAACACTAAACCTTTCCCTTATTTCCCTCCCATGCCTTTACGTTGACCTTTGACCAATAATTATTGACCTGTAACGTTTTCTAAGACTTAAATGTTAATAAATGTGAGTTAGTAATAGTGTTGGTATAGTATTGTAATATTTTTTCAAAGCTTATATTGATACTTTTGATAGGGTTCGTTAGTGCTTCGAAGTCATTAATTAACATAGTTTGCAGAGGATTGTGGGTAGGATTAAAAAAAAAAAATTGCCACGTAGTTTGTGGGTTGTTAAAGGACTGTATGGCTTTGTTAGCAGTGGCGTAGCTAGATATCTTCTATCAATGGGAGGCACCAGGGGCGTATTTAGGATCTTGAAACATTGGGGGTTAGCCCAGCCAAGAGATCTTTACATTTTTACAGGATAATTTTAAATTTATTTATGAGTATAATGAATATAAGATGCGAGACACTGTGCTCTACTAAAAGGCTCCGGTAATTTGCTTAGGAAAACTTTCGGAACATGAAATTAAAATAAAATTAAGACAATCTGAGTTGGGGTTCAACCTCGCTATTATTTTCATTTTCATCAGTAGGATACTCGGGTACTCCGTAGTGTAGTGGTTAGCACGCTCGGCTCACAACCGAGAAGTCCCGGGTTCGATCCCCGGGCGGAGCGAAGACAGACGGGCGGTCTTCTTACAACCCGAGCCCTTGTCCACCCAGCAGTGAATGGGTACCGGGTGTTAGCCGGGGGTTTGTGACCCCCCTCCCGGGGTGGTGGCTTCGGCCAACACTAAGCTGCAGCGGTAGATCACTATGGCTCTGAGGAATTATCCTCTAAACAAACAAACAAAGGAGAAAAACTCTAGGAAAAAGAGAGCTTTGGCGTGATGAAGCAGTCATATAGATTGTATATTCCCAATGCTTTGTTCAATACTAAAATCTGACCAACCTCGGTCTTTTAACTACTTTTTTTTGTTTACATCACAAAGGACTGGCCAAGGACACACAACAATGCACTTCGAATAAAATGCACTTAAAAAATGCACTTCGAAAAAAATGCACTTCGAAAAAAATGCATTTCGAGAAAATGCACTACGAAAAAATGCACTTCGAAAAAATGCACTTCGAATAAAATGCACTTCGAAAAAAATGCATTTCGAGAAAATGCACTTCGAAAAAATGCACTTCGAAAAAATGCACTTCGAAAAAAATGAACTCTCCAAAAGGTCTTTTGGTGTCTCCTCTGTCATGCACTCCTCATCTCCTCTGTTCTCTCCTCCTGTTCTCTCCACCTCTCTCATGTCCTGTTCATAGAAAGGATGTTATCAGCATATACGCTAAGTAACATCTAACCAAATATCTAGTTTTTTACTAAAATTTTATGTTGGCCCAGTCAGAGCTTATCTTATTTTTGTGAGAAAAAATAAATAATAATAAAAAATAAAAAATAAAAAAAGGTATTTGAGATGAGGGGCTATTCATAAAACATTTGGAGCTACAGCCCCCAATGCCCAGGCCTAACTACGCCTATGGGGGGCACTAGGAAAGCGGAGCTCAGAGGCCACTCAGATGCCACATAGAATGGATATTCTAAGATCAGATCAGAAGTGGGTATACTAGAGCATTATACAGAATACGGCAGCCATGGCCAGTGGGGGAGCACCTGGGGGGGGGGGCAAAGAATTCTCGTGTTCATGGTCTGAATACAAATTCCCTACATACCTTTAAGCAGTTATTTCTCCATCTATGAGGAAGTTATAACTTATACGTCGCCCATGTATGGAGGATAGGGTGAGGTTATAGTCTATTTTTTTTTATGAGGTGAAAATTCCTGACCTCTTGCTACTTACTGACTGATATTTGATGTCAGGAGAAGGGAATACTACGGTTCTTCTAAATTTCAGTTGTATTTTATCAAGAGTTAACCATATTATCAGGTAAACATAGGCATCATTTTAAACATGAGACATTAAGACAGAATGGAATTTTCGCCTCGTTAAAAAAAATAGACTATAGTGACGAAGGCAGGGAGACAGGGGGTAGATATGGCGTCCACTTCACTTCCCCGAGCCCTCCTCCTCCTCCTCCCTCCTCGCCGCCTTCACCCCCCCTAGCGGCTGTAAGTATAAACCCTTGGGGCGCCAGATACAAGTTGACTTTAGTGTGCACGGTAACGCTAGTGACTCTCAGGGCCAGGGACAATCTCACTTAATCTAATTGTGATTCTAATTAATATTAAGAAAGACTTTCACCCAAAATTATATAAAAATGGTAATACTATCTACCACCACTACTACTACCTCTACCACCATCACTAAAACTACCGTAGTTAACACTTTAGTCGCCAGCTGCAATAATGTCGCCAGCCGCCATATATTACGAATTATAACATCACTACTGATTTTTATGTGCCACTGAAGATGATACACAGTAGTTTATATCATGACTGTATAATTATCTACTCTGTTTCAGCGTTATTTTATGCTTTGTATCAGCAAGTATATACGGTTTCAAATTTCGTTACTCGTTTTTTTTTCGCGCGACGACGACGGCGGGAGGACACTCAGTAAATAAACAATAGCTGGCGACCTTAGTGTAGTTACGTTACCATCGTCGCCACTCGGTTTTATTTTTGTAATTTGTTAATTTATAGCCATAATATGACACAGATGAAGACACAAAATGACACAGACTCTCCAGATAGTCCCTTCTAACTTTCCTGAAATCATGGATGTAGAAATGTAAGTATTAACGCCACCACACGTCTGTAAAAAAAAAAAAAAAACGTTGTCCTGGCGACCATAGTGTTGTCTACGGTACCACCATCACTACTACTACTACTACCACCATCACTACTACTACTACTACCACCATCACTACTACTACTACTACCACCATCACTACTACTACTACTACCACCATCACTACTACTACTACCACCACCATCACTACTACTACTACCACCACCATCACTACTACTACTACTACCACCATCACTGCTACTACTACTACCACCATCACTACTACTACTACCACCACCATCACTACTACTACTACCACCACCACCACTACTACTACTACTACCACCATCACTGCTACTACTACCACCACCACCACTACTACTACCACCACCATCACTACTACTACTACCACCACCATCACTACTACTACCACCACCATCACTACTACTACTACCACCACCACTACTACTACTACTACCACCACCACTACTACTACCACCACCATCACTGCTACTACTACTACCACCACCACCACTACTACTACCACCACCACCACTACTACTACTACCACCATCACTACTACTACTACCACCATCACTACTACTACTACCACCACCACCACCCTTATAAAATATCTTCGCCCATTGGCCTATCGAAAGGAGATAAGTTCGGGGTTCCCGGCTAATGCTGTGACGCCCTTCACTCTTCCCTCCCTTCACCTGGCCCTTCACACCCTCCACCTGGCCCTTCACACCTTAATCCCGCACTGTGAAGGGGACGAATTTCTATACATGTTACCTTGTCTTCCTTGCACCGCCTTCCTTCCCTTCCTTGTTCGTTGGGTCTTCTTCCTTCCTTCCTTCCTTTCCTTCCTTCCTTCCTTCCTTCCTTCCTTTCCTTTCATTTCATTTCCTTTCCTCCTTCCCTTCCTTGTTCGTTGGGTCTTCCTTCCTTCCTTCCTTCCTTCCTTCCTTCCTTCCTTCCTTCCTTCCTTCCTTCCTTCCTTCCTTCCTTTTTTCCTTCCCTTCCTTGTTCGTTGGGTCTTCTTCCTTCCTTCGCTTCCTTCCTTCCTTCCTTCCTTCCTTTCTTAACTTCCTTCCTTCCTTCCCGGCGTCCCATAGCGCGTAGGTTCGTGTTCCAAACCTGAAATCGTTAATCCGAAAATCTTGGTTATAAATTGTAGACATGTGAAAGAGAGAGAGAGAGAGAGAGAGAGAGAGAGAGAGAGAGAGAGAGAGAGAGAGAGAGAGAGAGAGAGAGAGAGAGAGAGAGAGAGAGAGAGAGAGAGAGAGAGAGAGAGAGAGAGAGAGAGAGAGAGAGAGAGAATTTTTTTTTTATAAATTATTGCTATACTTATATTTCTCAATTTTCAGAATCATTGATACATTTCAAGATAAGAATTAATCCCCCCCCAAAAAAAATCGGTTTTGTTTTCCAAGTCTGTCACATAATTTCCTTTACTATTTATCATTACTACGATTATCTTTTTCAATAAATCAATCATGTATAATTTTTACCGACACTTCCATTCAGTTTTTTATTTTATTCCATGTGATTTTTTATTTTATTGAAAAAAAAAAAAAAAAAAAAAAAAAAAAAAATGGATTTCACTATATCATCCTTTTATCTTTCATCTTTCCTTTCATATGTTATCTTTCTTTATCACTTTATCACTATATCATCCTTGTATCTTTTATCTTTCTTTTATGCCAGTCATTCTCTTATCTTTATCCGAATTTCCGTGTTTCACAATGTTCAATGTGGTCATTATCATAATTATTTTTTATATGGTTTTAACATTGGTCATTATTTCAATAGTTATTTGCACGAACTACCTACATTTTCCGACTATTTCTATACTTATCCAATTTTAGAATAATTCCAATCAGACATTTATCCATCTTACTCATTTTTTTTCGAAGCTCTTGAATTAATTTGATAACTAAATTTGTTGCTGAGTTTTGTAAAGTGTTGGTGGTAGTGGTGACGATAGTAGTAGTAGAAGTAGTGGTTGTTGTAGTAGTAGTAGTAGTAGTAGTAGTAGTAGTAGTAGTAGTAGTAGTAGTAGTAGAAGTAGTAGTAGCAGTAGTAGTAGAGGGTAGAGGAGTAGCAGTAGTTGTTGCAGTAGTGGTAGTAATAGTATTTGTAGTAGAGGGTATAATAGTAGTAGTAGTAGTAGTAGTAGTAGTAGTAGTAGTAGTAGTAGTAGTAGTAGTAGTAGTAGTAGAGGGTAGAGGAGTAACAGTAGTTGTTGCAGTAGTGGTAGTAATAGAATTTGTAGTAGAGGGTATAATAGTAGTAGTAGTAGTAGTAGTAGTAGTAGTAGTAGAGGGTATAATAGTAGTAGTAGTAGTAGTAGTAGTAGTAGTACTGACTTGATGTCAGTAAAGAAGCACCAGCCAAGGAGCTCCGTCGCCGCCTGGATGAGGTGTCGCCTCTCCTTCTCCCTGCTCCGGTCTGCCCTCCTGTGTCTCAGGGGTACGAGATACTCCACTCCCTCTAACACGGACATAGGTGACCTCGATTGCGAGGCCACATTGGTAGAGAGTGGGATAAGGGTGGATAGGTTAGGAATAGAGTAGGTTTGTAAATTTAGGGGTAGTTAGTTAGTAAATGTATGTATTTTTAGGGGTAGTTGTAAGGTTGGATGCCACAGTCAATAGCGAGGTGGGGCTATGGCGTACCCGCCGCAAATAAAGAGGCGGTGGAGGTATATTGTAGTAGTAGAAAAAAAAAGTAGTAGTAGTAGTAGTAGTAGTAGTAGAGGGTGGAGGAGTAGCAGTAGTTGTTGCAGTAGAGGTAGTAATAGTATTTGTAGTAGAGCAGGGGTGGCCAACCTTTTGTGAGATATGATCTACTTTTTCTACAGTTACCCTGATGCGATCTACCAGCCTAAGATTCAAACATATTCCATAAATGTAACTGTAACAGTGTAACATCTTACTCCCACTCGAGGTATGAGAGAGAGAGAGAGAGAGAGAGAGAGAGAGAGAGAGAGAGAGAGAGAGAGAGAGAGAGAGAGAGAGAGAGAGAGAGAGAGAGAGAGAGAGAGAGAGAGAGAGAGAGAGAGGAGAGGAGAGAGAGAGAATATTTTTTTGCAGTAACTGTAACACTGCTACAATTATGATATAATAATTGTTAAAATACAATTACAGAGCACACACTTACATTATTAATGAGATGATTGGCACTGCATGCTGTCTGCTAACTTGGTGTAGTTAGGGCTGTAGTTGGTGATTGCTAGCTTTAAGCAGGCATCCAGGTGTTCATCTGACAGTGTTGATCGGTATTTTGATTTGATGTATTTCAGGTGTGAAAATGTTGATTCACAGAGGTAGGTTGAACCAAAAAAAGCTGTTAGGTACATGGAACATTTTCTGACATTAGGATACTTTTCTTCACTGAGAAGGTTCCAGAAACTGCCTCCTGTTGCCATGGATTTGATCTGAATATCATTTTGCAGTTTCAAAATCTCATTTTCAACTTCAGATGTATCCATGTTAAATAATGAGGCCATTCTAGATGCAATATCTTCAACATCTGTGCCTTTACCAAAGGGAAAACACATGTATGTTGCAACACGTTCCACTGCTGCTATATCTTGAAAACGCCTGTCAAAATCTGAGGCGAGGTTTTGTACCTGTTCAGTATAGCGACCACTGTTAAACTGATCACATTGTTTACCTTGATTTTCCAGTTCTGACATCATATTTCTGAAATTTCTCAGTGCATGTTGCTGTAGCTGTGAAGACACTAGTTTTAGTTTCTGCTTGAATTCTGTCACAGCACTAATCATTTCAGCTATAGTTTTATCTTTTCCTTGCAAATCTAAGTTCAGTTCATTCAACATACCAGTTATGTCTACTAAGAATGCTAAATCCAACAGCCATTCTTCATTGTCAATGTGGGGGTGATGAGAAGGCCGATCTTTTGAGGCCAAAAACACTTTTATTTCAGGTAGCAGATCTCTAAATCTTTGGAGAAATTTACCTCTGCTTAACCACCTGACATCTGTATGCAACAACAGATCAGAGTGTTCTGCTTCACTTTCTTGTAACTGACTTCGAAACAGTCGCCTCTGAAGACTTCTGGCCCGAATTGAATTTACAATTTTGAAAGAAATGTCCATGACTTCTGTCATATTCAACATTTTACCACAAAGTGCATGTTGATAAATGACACAATGATAATTAAAGAAGTCAGGAAATCTATCATCACCCCTGCAAAGGGCAATGAACCCATTGGTTCGACCAATCATCGCTGGTGCTCCATCAGTTGTCATTGATACGAGCTTGTTTACTGGCAACTGTGTCTTGTTGACAAAATCACTGAAAGTGTGAAAAATGTCCTCACCTCGGGTTTTTCCTTTTAATGGTAGAACCTTTAGTAATTCCTCCTTTGTGCTCAGATCTTTGAACACCATTCTAATGAAAATGCACAGTTGTGATGTATCGATCATGTCAGTAGTTTCATCAAACTGCAATGAAAAGAAGACACACTCACGTATGTCCTTGTTCAGTTGTTCACCCAAATCCTCAGCCATAAATTCACAGCGCCTCGTAACAGTGTTTCTTGATAACTGAACTTCTTTAATAGCAGACATAATTTCAGACTTGTTTTTGAAATTTTCAAACAATGATTCTGCTGCTTCTAGAAAAGCCTCCTTGAATGTTTCTCCATCCTGAAACGTTTTTTTGTGCTTTGCGAGTACTCGGCTCACCTTGAACGATGCAATGGTTGCTGCCTTTGATTTTGAAGTCGCTCCTGTAAAAAGGGCTTGTTGTGCTGAAAGCTGTGCCTTTAGTTCTCGAATTTTCCTTTTTCGTAGCTCACTTTTGGGAGGAAAATCACTGTCATACTTCTTGTGAAGACTTTTGAAATGCCTTTCAAGATTTCCTTTCTTCGCCAGTGCTGGGGTTACATGACATATCAGACACACACACTTCGAATTGTTCATGGTAAAAAAATAATCTTCCTCTCACTCACTGTGAAAATGGTAAGTTTTACTTTTTTTAGCACTCGATCCAGCTCCAGCACTACTCATTTTGGTTCAGTTGATGTCTAATAACCTGTTAATAACCTGTTCGAAAACGAAAACGTATTACACGGGCGAGTTTTGCTTCAGCACTAGTCACTGATGTGTACTGGTTGACGCTGCTGTTCGCAGGAAATACGTAATGTAAACAGCACTTTACAACTGATGTAATGAAAGTAAACTAAAATAAATGCAGCTTTTTCCGTCCTTAATATTGACTATGTGGAATATTTCATTATTACGTGACTATTTCAAGCCGTCAGAACATTTCTTTACGAGACACTGATCCCAACACCCCTACACGTCCAACGTTTGCTGAAAACTGTGGAGGCTGCGGGGGAACAGAGATGCCAATTAATATTTGCGTTGACACTTATCAATATGATTCACGGGTGTAGACAAGACACCCTAACTCTGAGTAAACTTTTTATTTAACAGTCATCAGTATTTGTAAACTAACAAAAGCACACACTGGCCCTACAAGTAATGACAATTTATAAATCAGGTTTAACAGCAATCACCTATCACCTTCCTGTTACGAACGCGTACGGTTCCTGTCCACTGGTACGAACGCGTACGGTTCCTGTCCACTGGTCAGTTCCGCCAACCCCCCCAGGCTGTAAAGCTCGCCAGTGCATGATAACAGGAGTAGTCTGTCTTCTATAAATAATGTATGCAATGTCATGGTGGTCAGACAGCCATCATTATAACTAGTAACATATAACTATTCCAGAAAAAAAAGTAGAACTATATAATCCAAGATCTGTACTGCAATGATGCTATGCAGCATTTGCATGCAACTCTGAAGGAGAATATAACAGGTACAGTACTGTGATCGCAAAAAACAGGCTATGTGATCACCAGTATCATGCGTACGACTGGTTGCACCCTGTCTAAGTAGAGGGTATAATAGTAGTAGTAGTAGTAGTAGTAGTAGTAGTAGTAGTAGTAGTAGTAGTAGTAGTAGTAGTAGTAGTAGTAGAGGGTATATGTATTATAATATGTATATATAACTTGTATATAAATAAACTAAACAAAATACCGGAAATAAAGTAATAAATAAACAGTTCCTCCTAGCCCGAAGTGTGGCACGGGGGGCAGGGTTGTTCACATGCATGACGCCTCCAGGTGCTCCCCCCCCCCTCTGAGCCTCCCTCCGCCCCCCGCACACAGTAGGGGGCGTAATGAAATTGTGGACAGGCAGGCAGGCAGGCCGAAGGGTGCGTGTGCCTGCCTGCCTGCTGCTCTTTCTGCTGCTGCTGCTGCTGCTGCTGCTGCTGCTACAATTTCATTTCATTTTTCAAGACTCGTTGTGGCTGTTACTGGTGCTGTTGATGGAACTACTACTACTACTACTACTACTACTACTACTACTACTATGCCTACTACTACTACTACTACTACTATGCCTACTACTACTTCTATACCCTATACTACTACTACTACTACTACTACTGCTATCGTCACCACTACCACCAGCACTTTACAAAACTCAGCAACAAATTTATTTCGGGGTTCACTAAATTCCATGATTACTTCCTAACAAGCAATATGACTCTCTTCTCTCTCTCCTCTCTCTCTCTCTCTCTCTCTCCTCTCTCTCCTCTCTCTCTCTCTCTCTCTCTCTCTTGCATCCCACAAATCAGCCGCACAATAAAACAAGCGGGCCATAATTTCTCGGCCTGTTTGCTTGTGTGAGAGAGGAAGTAGGAAGAGAGGGAGGGGAGACAGGGAGAGGGGAAAGAGGGGGAGGGGAAAGTGTGGGGAGGGGGGAGGTTGTTATCGGAAAACTATAAGAGGTGGGAAGCTCATGTTGTCACCCCTTATGCTATATTGCAGAAGGGGGGGAGGGGGGAGTGAAGGGGAGGGGGAGTGAGGAGGGAAGGGAAGAAGGGGAAGGAGGTGTTGAGGGAACGGTGAGGGGAGAAGATAAAGAAAGATATGTGAAGGCTGGTAATAATTTTCTATCCTGCTCTCTCTCTCTCTCTCTCTTCTCTCTCTCTCTCTCTCTCTCTCTCTCTCTCTCTCTCTCTCTCTCTCTCTCTCTCTCTCTCTCTCTCTCTCTCTCTCTCTCTCTCTCTCTCTCTCATCATAATCCCGCACACACACACACACATACACCGTGCGTTGGTCAGGTGATAGCTTGCTGGTCTCTCACTCTGTGGGTAAGCGGTTCAAATCCTCGCGCTCCCGGGAATTTTTCACTGACAAGTTCGGGCGGTTACTGTCCCCTTTGAGCAAGGAGATGGGGGTGTGTGGTGTGTGAGGTCCCAGCATTGCCCAAAGATCGGTAATAATGAGCTCCAAGCTCACACTGATAGGGTGAAAACTGGCGATCGATAACCAGCTCGCAAGACCATGGGTGAATAACACACACACACACACACACACACACACACACACACACACACACACACACACACACATTACGTATCAACAAAACTCTATATATTTTGAGGGTGGAATATTTGCATCGTTAATATGAATCGCATTAAAAAGATCAAAAGCGATGAAAAGAAATGTATAATTAATTGGGTTCTTTTTTTGTCCCTTCATCGCCGGAGACATGAAGTTAATCGTCCCTTATTTTTTCCTCCTTTTCTGTATTAGTTAATTTTGAAACTTTATAGAAACCAAAATTTATTGATAAAAAAAGTGAGTTTATATCAAGAATTTTTCTGATTCTTAATTGCCGTTTGGAAATAGAGGACAAATTTTTTTATTTTTTTTAAATTCTCCCCCCCTTTTCTCACCCAACCACCACACACCCACACACACACACACACACACAGCACAACAACACACCACACACCACACACCAAAACACAACACCCCCACATAGCCATACAAAACACACCACACACAAAAAATACACCCCACACACACAGCACGACACAGCACAAAACCCCACACACACCACAGACACAGACACGACCGAACAGCCCACACACCACCACAACACACACACACACGTCACAACCACACACACCACACACACCACACACACGTCATACACACAACACAGTCATACACCACACACATCATAAACAGAAAACACAACACAGTCATACACACACACACACACACCCACACACACCACACACATCATACCACCCCACACACAGTATCTAAAATAATATAAGCGAAAGTGTGTCTGTCTTGTGTGTGTGTGTTGGGGTTTTTGGGTGGGGTTAGGTTCCCCCCCCCGTGGCGCAAACATCTCTAGGGCACATTTTTGGAATCAGGTTGCCCCGGGGGAAAGGTCTAAGCCCACTTATGAGATGATCCGATCACTTTTTTTTTTTTTTTTTAGCAGCCTATTAGGGGAAAATTTGTAAAAACAAAGTGGGTTGCGAGAATTGAGGAACCTTGATTGGGTGATGGGTAATGGGGGGTGAAGGGGTGGGGTGGGGTAATGGGTGTGGGGGGAGGGGTGATAAATGGGTGGGGGGTGATGGTTGGGGTGAGGGGTGAGGGGTGAGGGAATGGGTGGGGGGATGGGTAATGAAAATAAGCGAAAGTGTGTCTGTTGTTGTTTTTTGTGTGTGTGTGTGGTGTGTGTGTGTGTGTGTGTTGTGTTGTGTTTGTGTGTGTGTGTGTGTGTGTGTGGTGTGTGTGGTTGGGATAGGTTCCCCCCCCCCGTGGCGCAATACCTCTATGGAAAATTTTTGGGAAACCCGGGGTTTGACCAGGGGAAAGGGTTTTTTAACCCCAAATTTAGAGATGATCCGATCATTTTTTTTTTTAGAGCCTATTAGCGATTTTGGAAAAAAAATGGGTTGCGAGAATTGAAAAAACCTTGTTAGGTGATGGGTAAGGGGGAGGAATGGGTGGGGGAGGGTAAGGGGTGTGGGGTGAGGGGTGAGTGAATGGGGGGGGGGTGATGGGTGGGGGGTGAGGGGTGATGGGTGGGGGAAATGGTGGGGGGTGATGGGTAATGGGTGAGTAAATGGGGGGGGAGGGGAAATGGGTGAGTGAATGGTGGGGGGTGATGGAAATGGGTGAGTGAATGGGGGGGGTGAGGGGAAATGGTGAGTAAAATGGGGGGGGGATACATACATTTTACATCCTGATTTCAGGAAATTAAAAGGGGCTATCGGAGAGTCCGTTTTTGGTGGCCAAAAGGGCCCACCAAACCAGGGGGGTGGGCCGAAGGCCCACCCCCAAAAGCCCCCCGCAGGAGCTGCCAAAAGTCCCCCCGGAGGGCGGCTTTGGGCTATACACCATAAATACACACCACACACTAGCAATCCCCACACACCTCATACACACCCACACACACACACACAAAAAACCCCGCACACGTCATACACACAACAAAAACCCCAGTCATACACACATAAATACACACACACACGCACGCACACAGTCATACACACACACACAGTCATACACTGTACACACACACACACAGTCATACACACATAAATAAATACACACACACACACACACGTACGTTGCTGTCCCCCTTGAGCAAGATATGGTATGTGTGTGGTATGTGTGTGTGTGTGTGTGTGTGGTCTCAGCCTTACCCAAAGATCTGTCTCTGAGAGCTCTGATAACTTTCCAGAAGGGCAATACCTGCCAATCACGAGTCCAACACGTGATCAAGGCCTTAGTGAATAGCACACACAGGCACGCAATTAATGTATTCACCTAATTAGGCTAATGTATCTATTAATAATGATGAGATGATAGTTCATGGATGAGGAGGAGGAGGAGGAGGTGCAGGAGGAGGAAGAGGAGGAGAAGGAGGAGGAGGAGGAGGAGGAGGAGGAGGAGAAGGAGGAGAGATTTTGGAAGGGAGACAATGTAGGTCAATCAATGTGTTTTGGCAGATTCCAGGGAGGAGAGAGAGAGAGAGAGAGAGAGAGAGAGAGAGAGAGAGAGAGAGAAGAGAGAGAGAGAGAGAGAGAGAGAGAGAGAGAGAGAGAGAGAGAGAGAGAGAGAGAGAGACTCGTAAAGAAAGAAAAAATTCATTATCACACACACACACACACACACACACACACACACACACACACACACACACACACACACACACACACACACACACACACACACACACACACACACACACACACACACAGACAAGAAGAGGAAGTTTAAAGTAGCGGAGACAAACTTTCCTCCACTCCTCCCTTTTCCTCTTCCTCTTTCCTCTTTCCGCCCTGTAACGTAAGAGGGAGGGAGAGGAGGGAGGGAGGGAGGGAGGGAGGGAGGGAGGGGGGAGGAGAGGGAGGGAGGGTGGGAAAGCATCAGTCTTACCTTCGTCTCACACCATTACCTCACCCCCCCTCCCTTTTCCCTCCTTCCCTTCCTTCCTTCCCCCTTCCCTTCCCTTCCTCCCTCCCTCCCTTTCTCTTTCTCGCCACATATAAAAGTCAGGTAGCAGTGTTGGTGGCAGGTCGTTAAAGTAGTAGTAGTAGTAGTAGTAGTAGTAGTAGTAGTAAAAGGGGTGGTGGTGTTAGTAGTAGTAGTAGTAGTAGTAGTAGTAGTAGTAGTAGTAGTAGTAGTAGTAGTAGTAGTAGTAGTAGTAGTAGTAGTAAGTAGTACATAGTAGGTAGTAGTATATAGTATGTATTATTATTAGTTTATTATTATTATTATTATTATTATTATTATATTAGTAGTAGTAGTAGTATAGAGTAACTGACTATTCCTAGAAAACATTAAAATTAAAAATAGTAATAATATTAGTGAACATTATCTTCTCTTCTATCTATCTAGTTAGCTTTCATCTATGTCTCATACCTCTTCTCCTGCTCTCTCTCTCTTCTAGTGGCTCTCTCTCTCTCTCTCTCTCTCCTCTCTCTCTCTTCTCTCTTCTCTCTCTCTCTCTCTCTCTCTCTCTCTCTTTCACAACCCCAAGCATAAACAGTAAACAACATAAGTAAACAGCATAATAAGAGATATAGACGTATTCGCACGCCGCTCTCTCTCTTTTCCTCTCTCCTCTCTCTCTCTCCTCCTCTCTCTCTCTCTCTCTCTCTCTCTCTCTCTCTCTCTCTCTCTCTCTCTCTCTCACCACACACACACACACCACACACACAACCCCAAAGACTGATGTGAAAAGTATGCAAATTTCACCCGGTCAATTTTTCAGCTCAGCAAATTTCACCAAGAGTTGCTCAAACTGTTTTATAGAAGCATTAGTTCTCTGAGGGAGGGGAAATGGGGTAATGGGGGAGGGGAAATGGGGAGGGAAAGAGGTGGGGGGGTATGTATGGGGAAGGAGGGGAGGGGCGATGGAGAGGGGAGGAGGCATGGGGAATGTGTGGGGAAGATTATTTGGTGGGGAAGAGGAGGGGGAGAGGTGAGGGAAAGTATGGGGAAGGAGGGGAGAGAGGAAATGGGGAGGGGAGAGGCATGGGGAAGTATATATGGTGGGGAAGAGGAAGGGAATGTGAGAAGGTGGTAGGTGAGAGGGCGTGAAAATATAAGGAGGGAGAGGAAAGAAGAGATGGAGGGAATAATATTAACCCCTTCACGCCCAGATCTTTCCTTTGCTATGTAAAATCGTGTGTTCTTAGCCATAAAATTACGAAAAGTATCTAAAAATACCAAAATAAGCGAGGAGGAGGAGGAGGAGGAGGAGGAGGAGGAGGAGGAGGAGGAGGACCTAGAGGAAAGTGACGAGGGAAGGAAATAGGAAAGAGAAAGGAGACTGGATAACAACGATTTGAAGAAGAAGAAGAAGAAGAATAAACGTAGTAATAAGATGAAGACGAAGACGAAGAAGAAGAAGAAGCTAATAAAGAAGAAGACAAGGTTACTAAAGAGGTCGTATCTATAAAATTTTGCTTATATTAATTAAAATTGTCTTAAATTAGCCAAAATACAATGGACATGACGTTATGGGCCTCAAGGGGTTAAGGAAAGGTGGGAGGGAGGGAAAATTTAGGAGGAGGAAAAAAGTGAGGTTCTTCTCTTCATTTTCTTCCTTCTTCCTAACTTCCTTAAGCAAACACATCCTCCTGTTCTGCTTTCTTTAATTTCCTTCTATTATTCTTCCTTCTTTCTTCTTCTTCTCTTCCTCTTCTTCCAACCACCACCTCTATTTCCTCTTCCTCTTCCTTTTCCAACCACAACCTCTTCCTCCTCTTCCTCCTCCTTTTCCAACCACCACCTCTTCCTCCTCTTCCTCTTCCTTTTCCAACCACAACCTCTTCCTTTTCCAACCACAACCTCTTCCTCCTCTTCCTCTTCCTTTTCCAACCACAACCTCTTCCTCCTCTTCCTCCTCCTTTTCCAACCACCACCTCTTCCTCCTCCTCCTCCTCCTCTTCCATCCACCACCTCTTCCTCCTCTTCCTCCTGCTTTTCCAACCACCACCTCTTCCTCCTCCTTTTCCAACCACCACCTCTTCCTCCTCCTTTTCCAACCACCACTTCTTCCTCCTCCTCCTCCTCCTCCTCTTCCATCCACCACTTCTTCCTCCTCCTCCTCCTCCTCTTCCACCCACCCCTTCTTCCTCCTCTTCATCCTCCTTTTCCAACCACCACTTCTTCCTCCTCCTCCTCCTCCTCCTTCGGGAATTCAGTCGACTCGGTTATATACTTTTTTTTTATACTGTATTGGGAATAAACTTTTTACGTAGTCGGGGCGAAATATTTACCTAGAGACGCGAAGGTAAAAAAAATAACTCATTAAAATTTTAAGACACAAGATTTAGCATTCGTGAATATTTTTTAGTCATAAATTGCGTGTAATGAAAACCACTTATAATTTTCAAACAATGCAGAGGAAAAGGGGTTAGGTTAGGCCAGGTCAGGTTAGGTTAGGTTAAAAAAAAGAAAAGAAAAAAAAGAGGTATTATTTTCAGGCAATGGAGAGAAAAACGGGTAAAAAAAGGAGAGAAGAGATATAATTTTCAAAGAATGTAGAGATGAGGATAAAAACAAATAGAAGAGACAAGGAAAGGTATATATAGTGGTTGTTAAAGGTAGTTGTAATTACGTAGTTACCGTACATGAAAGTTATGGTAAAAGAGAGAAAGAGAGAGAAAAAAAAGTAATTTAGGCGTTAATTTCCTTTTTAATTAGTAGGGCGGCGTTATTTTTTCCTTGTGTGTGTGTGTGTGTGAGAGAGAGAGAGAGAGAGAGAGAGAGAGAGAGAGAGAGAGAGAGAGAGAGAGAGAGAGAGAGAGAGAGAGAGAGAGAGAGGTGCAAATGGTACTTAAAAAGAAATCAACATTAAAAACAATTCTACTACTACAACAACAACAACAACAACAACAACAACAGCAACAGCAACAGCAACAACAACAACAACAACAACAACAGCAACAGCAACAACAACAACAGCAACAACAACAGCAACAACAACAGCAACAGCAACAGCAACAACAGCAACAGCAACAGCAACAGCAACAAGAACAAGAACAAGAACAACAACAGCAACAACAGCAACAGCAACAGCAACAGCAGCAACAAGAACAAGAACAACAACAGAAACAACAACAACAACAACAACAACAACAACAACAACAACAACAACAACAACCAACAACAACACCACCTACTGCTTCTACTACTACTACTACTACTACTACTACTACTACTACTATAAAGCAAGAGGACATTATTATTATACAAGGAGGAGGATTTACACCAGCATCCTGTCAGTTTGATGGATAGTAACTGATTAGCAAGATTAGGCGGATTAGGAAAGATTAGGGAAAAAAAGGAAGTGACAGAAGAGGCATCAAGGTGGTGATTAGAATAGCAAAGGTGAGGGTAAGGCGATTAGGAGGAGGAGGAGGAGGAGGGGGAGGAGGAAGAGGAGGAGGAGGAGGAGGAGGAGGAGGAAGAGGAAGAGGAAGAGGAGGAGGAGGAGGAGGAGGAGGAGGAGGAGGAGGAGGAGGAGGAGGAGGAGGACCTAGAGGAAAGTGACGAGGGAAGGAAATAGGAAAGAGAAAGGAGACTGGAGAACAACGATTTGAAGAAGAAAGAAGAAGAAAAATAAACGTAGTAATAAGATGAAGACGAAGACGAAGAAGATAATAAAGAAGAAGAAGATGATGATACAGAAGAAGAAGAAGATGATAAAGAAGAAGAAGAATAAGAAGAAGAAGAAGAACAGCAACAATAAGATGATTAATGGAAAGAGAGAAGATGAGGAAAATAATAGATAAAGAAAGAAATGAAGACAAGAAAACAAACACGAAAGAGATTACGGGATGATGAATGACGAGAGAGAGAGAGAGAGAGAGAGAGAGAGAGAGAGAGAGAGAGAGAGAGAGAGAGAGAGAGAGAGAGAGAGAGAGAGAGAGAGAGAGAGAGATTATGAAAAAAAATTAAACAGAAAAAAATAAAACTTGCAATAAAATCACCATAAGTAAAAAATAAAATAAAAGACTGTTCTGGACATGAATAGAAGAGGAAGAAATAGGAGGAGGAAGAGAGGAAGAGGAAGGAAGAAGAGATAGGAGGAAGAGATAAGCAGATAGGAAAGATAAGGAGAGGAAGGGCAAGGAAGAGAGGAAGAGGCGAACACTGTTAACATCGGAGCATCGAAAACCAATGTGACGAGAAATTGGATTCGAGAGAGAGAGAGAGAGAGAGAGAGAGAGAGAGAGAGAGAGAGAGAGAGAGAGAGAGAGAGAGAGAGAGAGAGAGAGAGAGAGAGGAACCAAAACGGAGACATACAAGTAGAGAGAATTGCACACACACACACACACACACACACACACTGTCACACACACACTTTGCATTTCTGACCATCTCCTCCTCCTCCTCCTCCTCCTCTTTTTCTTCCCTTTTCTTCCTCTTCTTTCTTTCCTTATTTTCTTTAACCTTTCTCATTTTACTTTTTCGATTTTCTTTTCTTTTCTTTTTACGTTTTTCTTACTTGCTTTTCCTCTTCTTCCTCTTGTATCCTGCTTCATCTCTTCCTCTTCCTCCTCTTTCTTTTTAAGTATCTTCTTCTGGGTTCTACTTCCTCTTCCTTCTTCTCCTCCTTTTATATTTTATGTCCTTGCTTTCCTCCTCCTCCTCCTCCTCTTCTTCTTCATACGTCTTCAGTTCCTCCTTCAGTTCCTCCTCCTCCTCCTCCTCCTCCTCCTCCTCCTCCTCCTCCTCCTCCTCCTCCTCCTCCTCCTCCTCCTCCTCCTCCTCCTCCTCCTCTCCTCCTCCTCCTTCCTCCTCCTCCTCTCTCCTCCTCCTCCATCCTTTCTCTTCCTCCTCCTACTAACTCTCCTCTTCCTATTTCTCTTACACCTTCACGTCCTTAGCCAAACCCTCCTCCTCCTCCTCCTCCTCCTCCCCTCCCCCTCCCCCTCCCCCTCCCCCTCCTCCTCCTCCTCCTCCTCATTAGTATTCCCCTCACAACCTGAGTCTGTCGCAGAGCGTGAATGATCGACAAAGACTCCTCCTCTTCCTCCTTCTTTCTTCCTACTCTTCCTTCTTTTACTCTTCCTTCTCCTGATTTTTTTCGTTTTTTGATTTTCTCCCTTATTTTTCTCCATTTCGATTTTTTCATTCTTTTTTTATTTTTTATTCTTGCCAATGCCTCTTCCTCTTTTTACTACCCTTCTTTGCCTCCTCCTCCTTCTCCTCTTTTCTTGCTTACTGTCCCTTCTTCAGCCTTTCTTTGCCTCGTCCTGTCTTTATCCTCCTCCTTCACGTCCCATACTTCTTTATATGTTGCCTATTGTCTCTGTCTTTTTTCGCTTCTTCGTCTATTTTTTCTTCCTCCTTTTCTTACATCTATTTTCGATTGTTTTGTCATTCTCCTAGTCACTCTTCCTTCAGTTC
>JACEEZ010019539.1:25000-65000 GCA_016584305.1 Chionoecetes opilio | reverse complement strand
TAACGTTAAAGAGAAGAGGATGGAGGAATGATAAGAGGTAAGCGTGTGGAAAAGACAGGAAGAAGGAGGAATGGAGGAAAGATGAGAGAGCAGGACTTAGTGAATGAAGGAATTGGGGGAAAATGGATAAAGAAGACGAGAAAACAGCATAAATGAGGATAATGATATACGATGAGAGAGAGAGAGAGAGAGAGAGAGAGAGAGAGAGAGAGAGAGAGAGAGAGAGAGAGGAGAGAGAGAGAGAGAGAGAGAGAGAGAGAGGCGCGAGCAAAGTAGACAACGGTGCAAAACAAAAGGAAAGTAGTGAAAATAGAAAGTTAGAGAAAGTGAAAAGAAAGAAAGAAAGGGAGGGAGGAAGGGGGAGGGGGGGTGACTCTCTTTAAGAAAATCCTGCAAGAAATCAATCGTTCTGCAAGAGGCAAACAAAGAGTAGGAGGAGAAGGAGGAGGAGGAGGAGAGGAAGGACACGGAAAGGAAAGAGGAAGTGGAGGCAACATTTTCTCACATGTTCCCTCTCTCTCTCTCCTCTCTCTCTCTCTCTCTCTCTCTCTCGTCTCTCTCTCCTCTCTCTCTCTTTTTCTCTTTCTCTTTGTCTCTCTCTCTCTCTCTCTCTCCTCGCTTCTCTCTCTTCCTCTCTCTCTCACTCACCTCTTCTCTCTCATCTCTCTTTCTCTCTCTCTAACACCTTTTCCCACTTCTCCCCAACACAAAATGTCTCCCAGTATCCACGATTGATATTCTTCTTCTCTCTCTCTCTCTCTCTCCTCTCTCTCTCCTCTTGTCTCTCTCTCTCTCTCTCTCTCTCTCTCTCTCTCTCTCTCTCTCTCTCTCTCTCTCTCTCTTCCTCTCTCCATTATTGGCAGTGTCCCTGGAGGTTATAACAACACCACCCAGGCTTGTTTGGGTTGTAAATGGCATCGTTAGGGAGGGGAGAGAGAAGAAAAGAGAGAGGAGAGAGAGAGAGAGAGGAGAGAGGGGAAGAGAGAGAGAGGGGAGAGAGAGAGAAGGGAAGATAAGGGGGAGGGGGGGGAGATACACCAGAGGGCACAGAGGAGGAGTAAATAAGAGTGATGCTTGGTGTTCTGAGCTCTCTCTCTTTTTCTCTTTTCCTCTCTCTCTCTTTTCTCTCATCTCTCTCTCTCTCTCTCCTCTCTCTCTTCTCTCTCTCTCTCCTCTTCTCTCTCTCTTTTCTCTCCTCTCTCTATCTCCTCCTTCCCCACTTCTTATTCACATTTCTCAAACTCTTAACTTTTCCTCTCCATCATTCTTCCCTCTTCCCTCTTCCCTCTTCCCTCTTCCCTCTCATCACCTCTTCCTCCTTTCCTCTTTCTCTTCATTCCATTCTCTCTCTCTCTCTCTCTCTCTCTCTCTCTCTCTCTCTCTCTCTCTCTCTCTCTCTATCCTCTCCCCCTCTCATATCCTATCCTCATTTCCTGCTAATTCCCTTCCTCTCTCTCTCCTCTCCCTTTATTTTCCCTCTCTTTCTCCCTCTCTTTATCTCCCTCGCCTCTTACCTGTTGCCATTAATAACATTTCGACAGGTAAGAAAAGAGAGAGAGAGAGAGAGAGAGAGAGAGAGAGAGAGAGAGAGAGTAAGATAAAATGTAAGTAGATTGTTTCCTTGGAATAAAACATTGGAACCGCCTCGTCTCTGCACCACAAAATAATAACATTGTCCCACACTTCGATACCCGTCATTGGCGCATCAACTACATACTCATCTCCTCCTCCTCCTCCTCCTCCTCTTTTTTAAGTATGTCTCTCCTTCAATCTTTCTTATCAAATTCCATGGCAGCTTTTCAATACTGTCTAGTGTTTCTTTTACTTTTTTCTAGCCGAAGGGAGAGGTGGGTGGGGAGGAGCCTTCAACTTTGCTTTTATTTTACCTCTAACACCTAGAAACTATAGTGGCAGAAAGTAGTAGTCGCGCAGGCAGCCTCGTTTGTCCCAGTAGGGCTGTTGCTGTCTGTTATTCCTTTGTATTCCTCCTTTTACTATTACTATTACTCATCAATACAACTACAACAACTACAGCAACAATTACAACAACAATAACAATAACAACAATAACAATAACAATAACAACAATAACAATAACAATAACAACAACAACAACAACAACTACAACACAACAACAACTACTACTACTACTATACTACTATTACTACTACTACTACTGCTACTCAAAAAAACAGCTACAACTATTACTACTACTCAAACAACAACTACAACTACTAAAACAACAACAACAATTACTACTACTACTACTACTCCAAAAACAGCTACTATTACAACAACAACAATTACTACTACTACACTACTACTACTACTACTACTACTACTACTACTACTACTCTACACACTACACTACTACACTCAACAACAACAACACACACCAACAACTACAAACACAGCAACTACAACAACAAACAACAACTACTACTACTAAATACTACACTATACTCTACTAAACTAATACATTACACATANGAGAGTGCAGTGCAGAGTAAGGGATCCCGAATCTGTACATACCGATATCCTATAATATTTAAGTGGTAAAGGGTTACAATATAGGCGATGTAGGAAAAGTTCTTAAGGTTAGTAAGCAGGGTAGAACGAGAAGTAACGGATTCAAGCTGGAAAAGCATAGATTTAAAAAGGAAATTGGGAGAAACTGGTTCACAAATAGGGTGGTGCATGATTGGAATGGACTAAGTCGTCAGGTGGTCAATGCGGAGTCTATTGGGGTCTTTAAAAGGAGTCTGGATAAATTCATGGATGGGGAAGAGAGGTTGATATAGGTAGAGTTAAGTAACAGGAACTACCTCGTGTAGATCTCACGGCCTCTTGTAGCTTCCTAACTTTCTTATGTTCTTACGTTCTTAAGAGAAATGAAAAAAAATTAACGGTACAAAAATAAAATGAGTAAAGTATAAATGAAAAGTAAAAGAAAAGGACAGAATATAGAAATATGTATGGAAATAAAAGAAAAATTGAATACTAATGTAAAGAAATGTATCCTGGAAAATAATTAAAGCTGGAATATCTATATAACAACATATTGAAATATTCTTTTAAAGAGACGCAACAAAGCTTATGTTCTATTCTGCATGAAATGAATACGAAAGAGAAAAATTGTCGACAAAAAGATTAATTACCAAAACTTCCTTCCTTCTTCCTTCCCTTCCTTAATCTTCTTTACTATCTAATCTTCCTTAAATTCAACCATTTCTTTCAGCTTTTCTATTTAACCTTCATTATTCACTCCATCCGTCCATCTTTCCTTCACAAAAAAGTATCTTCTAAAACTATCTTCTTTTACTTCAACCATTTATTCAAGCTTTTCTATCTTGCATTCATTATTCACTCCATCCTTTCATCTTTCCTTCACACACACAAAACAAAATAAGGCGCGGATAATAATTATGTATATCAGGTTAAGAAGAAACGACGCTGTGGATGATTATAAACACTTTCACGCAGAAAATTAATATTCTTATCAATCTTTTATCACTAAGCTTCGTGAGCCACGGCGTCTCCTACATCACAAAATTATCTTGGCTGCTTGTTCATCACCATACGGGCTGATCACTGGGGAGGAGGAGGAGGAGGAGGAGGAGGAGGAGGAGGAGGTAGGGGAGGAGGAGGAGAGAGGAGGAGGAGGAGGAGGAGGAGGAGGAGGAGGAGGAGGAGGAGGAGGAGGAGGAGGAGGAGGAGGAGGAGGAGGAGGAGGAGGAGGAGGATTACATAGGATTACATAGGAATAACAGACACCAGGAGACCTATTGGTCCATAGCGAGGGTATTTGCTGAACTACATACTACTAACTATCAACTACTTGTAAGAAAACAATTGGAAAATGATACCATGTCCCTAAAGAGGATAGGAACATGGAAGTTTCATAGTGCAGAATGATAGGATATGAAAAATACTAACTACAACTACCACTACCACTACAACTAATCGATACGGGGACTAGATACGAATTCGCACTATCAATACCCATTTACTTTACAGTGTGCGTCAAGTCTGTTTTTGAATGTAGTTATTGTGCTGGCTCCGACAACATTTGCTGGTAACTTGTTCCATCGTTCAACGACTCTAACATTGAAATAATTTTTACGGAAATCGGTGATGCAACGTTGACCGTTTAGTTTTAAACCATTATTTCTTGTTGTCACTTGAGTTGAAAGCTCGAATAGGTTCTCTTGATTAATGACATCAAAACCTTTTAGGATCTTAAAGGTTTCTATCAAGTCCCCACGGATTCTACGATCCTTTAAGGAAAACATATTAAGTTTCCGCAGTCTCTCTTCATAAGATGAATTTTGCAGGGATGGAATTTGTTTGGTTGCTCTTCTTTGCACTGATTCCAATTTGGCTTGATCTTTTACGAAACAGGGCGACCAGAATTGAACGGCATATTCCAAGTGCGGCCTAACCAAGGACGTGTATAATTGTGTCATTACTTTCGGAGTTTTATGTTCAAAGTTACGTTTAATAAAGCCCAACATCATATTTGCCTTTTTACTGGCAGCTAGGCAATGCGGACTGGTTTTCAGATCATTACTGATGATGACACCTAAATCCTTTAACTGCTGTACTTCAGTTAACGATTTATTTTGCATTTGATAGTTATATTTGAGGTTATCGTTGCCTATATGCATTACTTTACATTTATCGGAATTGAATTTTAATAGCTATTTATCACTCCAATCTGATAGTTTGTCGAGATCACTTTGTATGAGTTCGCAGTTTTCCCTAGTATATGCTTTACCGCCTAATTTGGAGTCATCTGCAAATTTCGATATTTTAGATACAAGTCCGCAGTCCAGATCAAGATGGAAAAATTATCATAGCAACCCTATACCAACCTCCCAACAGACAGTACATCCCAATCCCAGACTTCATTAAGATATTTCGGAGAAATCAACCGGTATACATGCTAACGGACCTAAATGCCAACCATCCTACCTTAGGTTACAGACACAGTGACACAAACACAAAAGGCAGACAAACACACCACCTCATCAGTAACAGGACACTACAGCACATAGGCCCATACTTTCCAACATACCATGCACACAATACGGCAACAACACCTGACATAATTTTATCAAATTACAAAACATATCACAGCATCCACATTACACAAGGACCCCTAACAACCAGTGACCATTTACCAAGTATAATGAAAATAAGTACCAAACCCATCCAAACAGCAGGCACTCCACGTCTCAGCTTCAAACAAGCAGACTGGGACGGGTTGCAAGGGAAAATAACAAACAAAATTAATGTTAATGAACAACATGATAATAATACCCTAGAAGAAATAGACGAAGGAATTCAGAAATGGTACGACACAATCCTCCAAGCAGCACAAAACCACATACCCACAAACACAACCATACACTTCCAACACCTTTTTACAACCAAAACACACAGAACATAATCATACAGTACAACGCTATAATACAACACTCAATCACACACAGGTGGGACATACACCTATACAGACGATATAAGCAACTTCAATACACATTACAAGATGCCCTTACAGAAGACGGTAACAATACTGGAACAGCGTAATGACAGAAACTGCTGCAACCTACAAAGACTCATCCACTATCTGGAGAAAAAAAAAATCTCACAGGGAACAACAATCCGGAACCACACTACTTACTCAACAATAACAACGAAAAAATATACACATCACGAGACAAGGAGACACTTCACAGACAAGTCTGGGAGGAAGTTTTCACAGTAGACAATATAAACGACGATGAAGACCCTAACGACAACACAGAAGACACAGTAAGACAATTTTTGGATAACAATAGACATAGAATCACACCATATCCTACATCTGACCACGCTCGACTACACAACAACCACTACACAACAAGAGAAATAACAACTGCAGAAATTAAAGGTATCATTAAATCTTTGAAAAACACATGTCCTGTTCAAAGGGGCATAAACAAAACGCTACTCAAACACCTACCAGATAATGCGATAATCAAACTATGTCACATATATAATTCAACACTATCCGCAGGATATTTCCCCGACATGTGGAAACAATCAACGATCAGACTAATCCCAAAACAAGGCAAGAATTCACATCGTGCATTAAATTACAGGCCCATCTCATTATTAGAAGAACCTGTAAAAATTTTCGAACGCATTATAAACAAAAGACTACGACAACACCTTAATGACAATAACTTATATAATATGCACCAATACAGTTTTCACCAAGGCAGAGGAACTACCGAAGCCATTGCACTTATAACAGAACAGATAGCTCAAAACAAAGCAGACAATGGACAATGTCACTTAGTACTACGAGATATCACAAAAGCATTTGACAAAGTTTGACACCTTGGTCTAAAATACAAAATACTCCAATTACAACTATAAACAATACTAGAAAAACTACTTAGTGATTTTTTAGATGACCAAGAGGCAAAAATTAAAATAGGCACATACTTAGGTGGCCGTATTAAACTACGCTGCGGCGTGCCCCAGGGTAGTGTACTATCTCCGACGCTATTCATCACATACACCAGAGACATACCAGACCCAATACATGGCACAAACATATCATTCGCAGACAACATCACTCATATAATACACTACCCGGGTAAATCAAAGGAAATGCTCAACCGAATAGCGGCGAGAGAAGTCAGTCGCATAAACAAATACGAACGACAATGGAAAATAGAAACAAATACAATAAAATTCACAGTTATAAGACTGGGAGCAAAGACCGAAGCAGAAGTACTCATCGAGGAAGAAATGTTTGACACCCAAATTAAAGGCAAAACACTCGGTCTCACAATTAACAACAGAGGATATATACAACACATATAAGACAGACAACACAAGGCCTTTGGAGCTCTAACACGACTATTCCGATTTAAAAGTATTCCGTTCAAAATTAAAACACATGTAGTCAAAGCACTGGTCCTACCAATCTTGGACTACCCACCTATCCCAACATTATCAATGAGCAAAACACAAATTATCAAACTACAAATAACACAAACCAAATCCCTCAGATATGCTACAGAACAGAGATACCCATACACACTCAACACACAAGAAAAACATGAATTAATAAAAACAGAACCGATTAACATAAGACTCTACAAAAGAGCCGAAAACATATGGAAGAAACTTGAAGATGAAAAGAATCCTCTACTAATAACACTACAACAAAGACAAGAAAATATCAGAAAATACAATATGAACTTCCCTAGTACACTAATAATAATGGAAACTATACCAGAACCACAATACCATTAAAACTGAACATGATTAGCTAGATATACACATAAATACATGCAAACACCTATTAAAAAACACAATGCATAAAAACTTCAAACATATATCACAAGACACAGCAAGGTAGCCTGCCCAGTGCCCACCAACTATCTACTTCTACTGTCTTTCATATTTTCAACCTGCTTTCCCTTCCATTATCTCCCTCCCCTCTAACTTTCCTATTAAAAAAAGAAAGAAAAAAAAAGAAGCAGAAGTAAGGGGTACAAATACGTGGAAGTATATGAGAGAGAGAGAGAGAGAGAGAGAAGGGAAGAGAGAGGGAGAAGAGAGAGAGAGAGAGAGAGAGGAGAGAGAGAGAGAGAGGAGGAGGAGAGAGAGAGAGGAGAGAGAGAGAGAGAGAGAGAGAGAGAGAGAGAGAGAGAGAGAGAGGAGGAGACGAGAGAGGAGAGGAGGAGAGAGAGAGAGAGAGAGAGAGAGAGAGAGAGAGAGAGAGAGAGAGAGAGAGAGAGAGAGAGAAAAAAAATGAGATCGTATGAGGTAAAAAATATATATGAAAAAAAGGAAATATATGTTGGATACGGAGGATAAATCCCAATATATTCTCTCTCTCTCTCTCTCTCTCTCTCTCTCTCTCTCTCTCTCTCTCTCTCCTCTCTCTCTCTCTCTCTGTCTCTCTCTCTCTCTCTCTCTCTCTCTCTCTCTCTCTCTCTCTCTCTCTCTCTCTCTCTCTCTCTCTCTCTCTCTCTCTCTCTTCTTTTATAAGATGTATTCAAACATAGCATAAAAAACACTAGACTCTGGTACCTCTGCCCTTGCATCTTCTATTCGCATGCTTTTTTTCTTCTTCAATCCTATCTTATTTGCACGACATCTGTCCCCACCAACGTTCTCTGCTTTCCAGTGAATTTTTTCCTACCTGGTTGTTGGAAAGAAGAGGAGGAGGAGGAGGATTTCAGAGGATAAGAGATAAAACCTGTCGATCTGTAACAAAGGTATCCAAAATCTGCTGATCTACTTATTACCTCTGATAAACGTGGGTCACATGTGGGTGAACGGGATAAAAAAAAAGTAATGATTCTCCTCGCCCTTAACGCCCATAAAAGGGGACGATGACGACAACGAGAGCGAGAACCAGAAGGATTATTTCTTAATAACATCATTATTTTCCATCACATTATCTAGAAACAATAAGAGATCTTCTCTAAATGTATCTCTCTAAATCTACAAATAACTACTTTTGTTTTTATCTTGCCCAAAGATTTTACTCCAAGTCTCAGGATTTCAACTCACACCAGGAAAAAAAAGCATATACACAAAAGTGCCTAGGTAAATCAAAACCAAGCATTTACTGTCCTTCGCAACACAAGATGAAAGGAATACCACCAAAGGGAGTAGAATGGGTTCCAAAGGGGAGAATGATCGTAGAGCGGCACTACAGACCTCCATACCTGAGATAGGGGGTGGGGAGTGGTAGGGGCATTGGAGAGGGAAGAAGGGATAGATAATGCGGGAGGGGACGGTGTTGGTGCAGTGTTCCTGATTTTTCGATTCTTTGGTGCTTGAAGTATTTGTTTTGTCGATGATACGGCAAATTAAATTCCAGGATTGACTGTTGATTGGTCGACTCGCAGCGGCAATTTCTCCCTTGATGAATGCCTAATACCAATTATTTTGTCATTTTCGCCACGCCGTCTGCCAAGAGACGAGGACGAGGATAAGGAAGAAAGAAACGGCTGCTGACGAAGAAGGAATTAAAACACTTGCCGAGAAAAAGAGCGAATAAGATAGAAAATGAACGAGAATATGAGAATGAGAGAAAGAGAGGGCGAGGGAGATATATTTTATTTCAAGCACAATATGTGCAAAACAATACATTATTAAAGAAAAAAACACTAATTTTAATCAAGAGCTAAATAAAAGTAACAAAAGAACATACATACACACACACACAAAAAAAAAAAAAATAATAATCTGAACATGCAAACTCAACCAAACCAAATAAAAAACGCACACACACACACAAAAAAACACTTCACTGATTCAATAAAACGCAAATTATGTGTCAGGAAGCTTGAAAGGAGGACGGGGAGGGAGGAGAGAGGGGGGAGACAGTGGGAGTGGGAGGAGAGGAGAGGGGGAGGGAGGTGGGGGAATGACAGAGGCGACAGGGCAGGACAGAGGAAAGGTCATGTCAATCTGGCAGGAAATTAGAACATCTCAATATCCGCCTCTCCTGTTACGCTGTGAAAACCTCCGAAAGCTTGCTGAATAAACACATTGACTGGACGATCATCCTCCTCCTCCTCCTCTTCCTCCTCCTCCTCCTCCTCCTCCTCTTCCTCCTCCTCCTCCTCTTCCTCTTCCTCCTCCTTCTCCTCCTCCTCCTCCTCCTCTTCCTCCTCCTCCTCCTCCTCCTCCTCCATTCACTGTTCAATCTTCGCAGTCACTGTTCAATCTTCACAGAGAGAACACGTGTCTACATGGTCTCTCGTAACCTGACCTCCTACACCTTACCAGCCCGGCTCGACAAAGCCACCCTCGCTCCCACCGTCTCGCTGACTCACCCGTTTTCATCAATCGCAGTCACGCTAAATGTTACCAAAGGGTTTATATCAGACACATGCTTAATTTGACTTCACTACTGGCACTTTAATACATATACACGATAAACTCCTGTCACATCAGTGTTACATACGTCTATTTTATCATTTTCAATTAACAACAGGTGTTTACCTTTTTACCTCCGCCAACGAAGTTGGAGGGAGGTTATGTTTTCACCCCGATCTGTCTGTTTTTTGTTTGTTTGTTTGTTTGTTTGTTTGTTTGTTTGTTTGTTTGTTTGTTAGTGTACAGGATTTTTCGAAAAGTTACGAATAAAATTGGACCAAACTTGGTATACCAAGTCTATTTGGTATAAGAAAGAACTGATTTCATTTTGTATGAAATCGAATCACAACTGTTGCCATGGCAACCAATTGATGAAATATTCGGGCGGAGGTATGCGCTCTACTGAGTGCCCCCCCTAGTTACCTCCGCCAACGAAGTTGGAGGGAGGTTATGTTTTCACCCCGATCTGTTTGTTTGTTTGTTTGTGTTTGTTTGTTTGTTTGTTACCTCCGCCAACGAAGTTGGAGGCGTTATGTTTCCACCCCGATCTATCTGTCCGTCTGTCTGTCTGTTAGTGTACAGGATTTCTCGACAAGTTGCGAATAGATTTGGACCAAACTCAGTATACCAAGTCTATTTGGTATAATGAAGAACTGATTTAATTTTGGATGAAATCTTTTGACAACTGATGTCATGGCAACTAATTGATGAAATATTCGGCCGGAGGTGTGCGCTCATACTGACTGCATATATATATATATATATATATATATATAATATATATATATATATATATATATATATTATATATAATTTTATATATATATATATATATATATATATATATATACGTATATTTCATGAAATATTCGGGCGGAGGTATGCGCTCTACTGAGTGCCCCCCCTAGTTTGTTTATTTGTTTGTTTGTTTGTTTGTTTGTTAGTGTACAGGAGTTTTCGAAAAGTTACGAATAGATTTGGATCAAACTTGGTATACCAAATCTATTTGGTATAAGGAAGAACAAATTTATTTTGGATGAAATCGAATCACAACTGTTGCCATGGCAACCAATTGATGAAATATTCGGGCGAAGGTATGTGTTCTACTGAGTGCCCCCCCTAGTTTATCCTGTAACCACTAACGTTCATTTAACATTTGCCTTGTTAGTGATTTTATTGTTACCAGCGACACTTTTTCTCTGTATTTTGTATCCAAAGACGAAATTTTGGACCTCAACCCTTCTATAGGAATTCCCAAGGGACTAAAATCTGACCGCGACCCAGTTAATTACTCTGACCTTTCTGACGCGTTGAAACCGCGCCCTAAATCCCCCGGTACCCGAATTCCTTGTTGTACTTTTTTGTTTAAACGTAAATTCATATACTATTTCAGGATGTCTTCAAGGCTTAAGCAATGTAGGGCGTGTTTCTTGATGATGGCGCCGCAATACCTTGTAAATTTTCTAAATTGCAGGTTATGTACCATTGGGGTTGTCCATAAAATAAAATTTCTTTGAAAACCTTGCCTAGTGAAGTTTTTCCCTTTATTCCATCTATATTATGTATAAAAATATTTCTTACATAATTTTAGGAAGTTATCCTGAGGTCCCTCAAAGCCCCAAAGCACAAGCACCGTATTTTACCTTTAAGACACACATCTATTTGCTATTCAACATATGATAACTCAACATACTAGACACAGAAGAGTGACAAAGTCTTGGAATCTATACCATACAGCTTAGTCCCAAAACAGGGAGTGCTTAGGCAACTCATTTGTTTATGAATAACGACCATTAGTCACATATTTTGTCAGAAATATGTCAATAGCGCGACACCGGCGCTGCGGAATTGCAGCTATCCAATGGATGCTTCACAACTTCATGGCAAGTGTTTTCTTGTCAAAGATGGGGTACTGCTTTCTGTGTTGTTCAACACCCTCCAACAGCCACGATCTTTGCTGTGGATCATTGGTAAATATTGTGGCAAGGTCCGATATCAACTTGACTCCGCGCTCAGCTGCATCATTGACAACTTTCACCGTACGAACAAATTGTTCAGCATCGAGAAATGCAGAAGCTGATGACCATTGATCGACTGGTTTAGCAAGCCAATCCGTTTTAACATCCAGAATGCGCAACACTGAGTGGGATTCGGGTCCTATCAAATCCTTCAAAGCTGTGTCACGAGCAACTTTTCGGAAGAGAGGCTTGCCGAGGAGGAACTTGTCTGGTTCTGGTGTCTCCAACAGCCGAGCAGCCATTGTTTCATGCTGTTGGTCATCTTCGCATTCTTGATGAACATTGCAAACGGAACGACTTCCTCTGAGAGGTACCACCCGTGGTGACCATGTTTATCAATCACAGTGTCTGCAACTGCCTTGTCAGCTTCGCGATAATCCATCATATCGTGGATGAACTGAAGATCAATAATTGGAGCATCCGCACCATCGCTGGCTTTCATCCATGCTGCAGTGTAGAAAAGCGCCAGAAAACTGTTCATGCGCGTTAATTTTGCTACCATGCGTTCATCATACAGCATCGCCGTGGAAAACATGTACATAGTACATAACATAATACGGATGCATAAGACATAATATGGATAGAATAATGGGAAAAACTTCACTAGGCAAGGTTTTCAAACAAATCTTATTTTATGGATAACCCTAATGTACCATGAACTGTCTTCTGCCGGAGACGAACAGTCTTTTACTGGAGACTGTCAAGAAGTGTAACGCCTACAAAGTAATGTTGACGTGTTGCATGAGTTTGTGGGTGCTAATATAGGAGTTGATAAAAGGGTTACACGACCTTTCGAGCGAATGACTTTTCGAGCGAAAGACGATTCGAGCGAAAGACGATTCGAGCGAATGACTTTTCGAGCGGAGGACCATTCGAGTAAATGGCTATTCGAGCGTAGGATATGCTACTATACACGCATGGTATTTAGTATTTAGTGGTAAATACATGGTATTTATGAAATACCTTAGTCCTGATTTTCTGTCAGATGTCTGGTTTAGAAATTGATTTTTAGTTGAAATCCGATCCCACCACAACACCGCCGACTGCCGCGCCACGGCAGTCGGCGGTGTTGTGGTGGGATCATCCACTACAGGAAAGTTTTGTTTTATCGCTTCTGCTTTATCTCGATTACTACCATATGGACTAAACTTATGTCATATGCGTCTTCTACTAACCTTCAAACCTCTTGGCAAGCTGTTACTTTGGTCAAAATCACGGCCAAAATGATCTAATAAGAATAAATAAGGTGCTGCTCCGCCGTCGCCATCAGCACATTTCTAGACCGCGGGACGGACGCCTCTCCCAGTCCCATCCCTCCCTCACGGACAGCAGCAGCAGAGTAGGTTGGGTTTAGTTTGGCTTTATTTTAAACTAAACCTAACCTTAACCTAACCTAGCCTGATTGCTGTCCGTGAGGGAGGGCGCTTGGCCCGCGGTCTCTGACTGTGCTGGTGGCGACGGTGGAGCTGCACCTATTTATTCAAAATAAATAAGCCTTAAAATTGTAAAATTGTTTCCCAAATGTTTGCTAACAGTTTGGAAACAATGTTTCCAAACAAAGTTACCTAGTGTGGACGGGACAGAGGAAGGTGGGTGGGGTTAGAGTACCTTTAAAGCCTCTTATACAGAGACCTTAGGTGGGCCGCCGGGCGCGGCGGGCGGGGCCGGGGTGCCGCCAGGACATTCCATTCCGTAGATAACACTATAGTCGCCAGAGCAACTTTTTTTTTTCGATGTACAGATGTTTGGTGGCGTTAATACTTACATTTCTACATCCATAATTTCAGGAAAGTTAGAACGGGCTATCTGGAGAGTCTGTGTCATTTTGTGTCTTCATATGTGTCATATTATGGCTATAAATGAACAAATTACAAAAATATCACCAGAGTGGCGACCAATAATAAGGTCGCCAATTAGTGTTTATGTTATGAGTGTCCTCCCGCTGTCGTCGTCGCGCGAAAAAAAAAACAAGTAGGGAAATTTGAAACCGTATATACTTGCAGATGCAAAGCATAAAACAACGCTGAAACAGGGTAGCTTATACAGTCATGATATAAACTACTGTGTATCATCTTCAGTGGCACAGACACAGCAGTAGTGATGCTATCATTCCTAATATCTGGCGCCTGGCGACATTATTGCAGCTGGCGACTAAAGTGTTATCTACGGTAGAGGATACCAGTGAGGTCACGTCAGGTAATGCACACACACACGCACAGGGTACCTGACCTGACCTCACTCCCCTCTGCCTGGATTGTCCTGCCGGTAGTATTTATAGAAACAGGGCGCCTAGCTGCTACGCCTTTGTGTGTGTGTGTGTGAACGTTGATGAAAAGAAAAAGTGAGTGCATTATAACGTCTATTATAACGTATAAATCTACCGTTATTTCAGCCAGACACGGTTAAGATAGGTTAAATGATACTAGGTTAGGTTAGGTTAGAGGTGGGGTTTGGTTTAGTAACATGATATCAAGAACAAAAAGAAATTCTCGATACTACGGTAGTGAGAAGCGGAGCAAGGTTTGCGGGGCAGGGATCCCCCCCACACCCTGTAAACAAAAATATATTTCCGACAAAAACAAGTGCCAGATTCATTCCATACACATCAAAACTATTCAGGAAAACTAAGTTTGGTCCTCCGCTCGAAAAAGTATTCGCTCGAATCGTCCTCCGCTCGAAAAAGTATTCGCTCGAATCGTCCTCCGCTCGAAAAAGTATTCGCTCGAATCGTCCTACGCTCGAAAAAATATTCGCTCGAATCGTCCTACGCTCGAAAAGGTATTCGCTCGAATCGTCCAGACACCTTCTTAAAGGCCTGACCTTCCCATCCCTTTCCCCCCCTTACCAAATCCACCTCCTCCTCCTCCGTTAATTCTTCCTCATCGCCTCCCTCCCCCTCCTCCTCCTCCTCCTCCTCCCTCACCACTCCCCTCACCTGCATGACTAAAGTTTCCACCACTACCTCCCCTCGCCCTTCCTCTCCCTCCACACTTTCCTCCTCATCGTCCTGCACTTCTTCCTCCCCATCCACCTCCTCTTCATCTTCCTCACCCACCGCCGCCGCCGACGCCTCCTCCTCCTCCTCTTCCTCCTCCTCCTCCTCCCCCGCCTGCCCCTCCTCGTCTTCCCCCCCTTCCCCCTCCACCTCCACCCCTTCTTCCCCCTCCTCTTCCTCCTCCACCTCCTGCTCCTCCTCCTCCTCCTCCTTTTCCTCCACCACCGACGCCTCCTCCTCCTCCTCCTCCTCTTCCTCCTCCTCCTCTTCTCTCCTCCTCCCTCCTCCCTTCCTCTCCCTCTTCCCCTTCCTCTTCCTTCTCCCCCACTTCTTCCCCCCCTCTTCCCCTTCCTCTTCCTTCTCCCCACTTCTTCCCCCCCTCCCCCTTCTCACTCCTCTATGCCAGCATCCTCCTCATCCTCCTCCATCTCTCCTGTGGTGCCCCGAAGCTTCGAATCAAGGCGGTTCAATGAATCACCACCACACGGGGGCACCACCTTCTTCCGGCCACGTCACAGGAGTCACGTGGACCGTCAGATATATAACGAGGATGGACCGGGACAGCGATAGATTCCTGCGACCGCACTCACACACTCCACACAGCACTCACGGAGCTACGGACCTCACCTACGCCCTGGCTAGCCGCCTCGTCTACCTGTATGGTTTACAGGGAGCTACGGACCTCACCTACGCCCTGGCTAGCCGCCTCGTCTACCTGTATGGTTTACAGGGAGCTACGGACCTCACCTACGCCCTGGCTAGCCGCCTCGTCTACCTGTATGGTTTACAGGGAGCTACGGACCTCACCTACGTCCTGGCTAGCCGCCTCGTCTACCTGTATGGTTTACAGGGAGCTACGGACCTCACCTACGCCCTGGCTAGCCGCCTCGTCTACCTGTATGGCTTACAGGGAGCTACGGACCTCACCTACGCCCTGGCTAGCCGCCTCGTCTACCTGTATGGTTTACAGGGAGCTACGGACCTCACCTACGCCCTGGCTAGCCGCCTCGTCTACCTGTATGGGTTACAGGGAGCTACGGACCTCACCTACGCCCTGGCCAGCCGCCTCGTCTACCTGTATGGTTTACAGGGAGCTACGGACCTCACCTACGTCCTGGCTAGCCGCCTCTTCTACCTGTATGGATTACAGAGAACTACAGACCTCACCTACGCCATAACCAGCCGCCTCGTCTACCCGTATGGGTTACAGGGAGCTACGGACCTCACCTACGCCCTGGCCAGCCGCCTCGTCTACCTGCATGGGTTACGAGGTTTAGTAACCCTACAACTCTGTCCCCTGGTTCGGTGCTGCTTCACACGTCCTCCACGTTACGTTGTCTTCCTTGTGGCAACGTATTATTATTTGTTTGTGATCCAGCGACCTGTGCATTTTATTGACATATGTTGGTGACGGCTATTTTATATTAAGTAAAGGGCAAAGTTACGGTGTGCTTACTTAATTTGAGCCTGTGACAACGTGAGTCTATAATTGGTGACCTAGGAGTGACCAGTGA
Organism: Chionoecetes opilio; assembly: GCA_016584305.1. Taxonomy (NCBI): domain Eukaryota; kingdom Metazoa; phylum Arthropoda; class Malacostraca; order Decapoda; family Majidae; genus Chionoecetes; species Chionoecetes opilio. The sequence goes on along the minus strand of JACEEZ010019539.1, from coordinate 48,576 downwards.
AGCCCCACGTTGAATAGTGAACTGTGAAGTGAGTGACATGGCGACTGAGCGGTTGCAACTACCGTCCTTCCACCACAATGTACAGGATTCGCTGCTGCACGTCCAGGGCTACCTGGCTAACACCTCGGCAAACGACCAAAAAAAATTCAACGCTGTTGTCTGTCCTTTGCCTACCGAAGTAGCCACACTCGTACAAAGTACAATTACCTCGCCCCCGGACTCCAACAGATTCGCGGCTCTAAAGAGTGCTCTGTTAGACGTGTACCGAAGACCAGACCACCATCATCTATAGGAGCTGCAAACCCTCACTTTGGGGGACATGAGGCCGTCTATTCTGTGGCAGCAGATGCAACTTATCAATATACGGTGCAACACGTCATTGCCAACAGCAGTGCTTCGATCCATGTTTCTTCAGAAGTTGCCTTGGGAGGTAAGAGTTGCTCTGTTCTCTTTTGATGATAGCACATCTATTATTGCATTCGTCTCTGCAGCCGATCGAATGATATCACAATTGTCAGACCATTATCATTCTACCGCACTTGCACCTAATCCAGCATTAGACAATGTTGTAAATACTTTCTCCACCGATAGAAATTTTCCAAAAATGGACATACAGCCAACAAGGGAATGTCGCCATGCCTGCCCCCCAGAGGCTCCACCACCTTATATGGGATCGTTAATGTCTGGAGACTCTACGGAGGATCAACATGTCTGTGCTGCAGGATTACCTAGAGCTGAAACTTCAGGCACTCCACTTGGCCAAATTTTGCAACGACTGGACGCCATTGAGGAGCGCATGAATATAAGAGTGCCTCGCCCGTTTGTTCCACATAGAGGGCGGAACAGTCTCAACGGTAAAGGTGCGTCCCATCCATCGTTTTCTACCTTTACCAACGTTGAATTGTACTGGTACCATTCCATCTTTGGTGCCAGGGCCTGACAGTGCCGCCCACCATGCCAGTGGTCGGGAAAACGAGTGGCTCACAAGTCACGGCGCCAGTTTCAGTAGTTTTATTCTATTAAACACTTTGACCACATATTTTTTTCTTTATTGGTACGTGCTACATATCTTAAAAATTGGAAAATTATGAGGATTTTGAAACATTGATTCAAAATTTAATGCGAGCAAAACTGATGGAGTTACAGCAAGTTGAAGCAAAAAAAGCAAGACAAAATGTTTATATACTGTTTTACTTTCCTTCAATTATCTTAATATTGGTGTAGTCTTACTGCAAGTTTTGTATGCTCAAGATATGCAGCAATGTATCCTGAACACGATAGTAGGCTCAGTTTAACCTAAATATTATCTGGCAGCTTGGTAATATCGGGTAGGTGTACAACATTTCAATGCAGTGAAACCTGAAAATCCGCCTACTCCTGTGATACTCAGTCATGACTTTATTTTTTACCCTATTGAGTTACGAATAGCGTGTTATCGTTGACCAATCACTGACTGATACACTGATACAAACAAAATAGGCCTATCTTGTGTAAGAAGTGAGTTAAGCAAAGAAATATGACTATTTTTTGAGGCAACGCAAGGGTTTTGGTAGCGGCGAGGCAAGGTACCACCACCACCCAGCCCGAGTCTATCAGCCAATCAGCGACGTCCTTACAAACTCGGGTAGGCATCGAGCAGCTCCCAGCCCAGGAATCCACCTTAAGTGAATATACTATAGTGGGGTGCATTAGGGCTCGGTCTTGGGTTCTACTCTTTTTCTGATATATATCAATGATCTGGACTGCAGACTTGTATCTAAAATATCGAAATTTGCAGATGACACCAAATTAGGCGGTAAATCATATACCAGAGAAAACTGCGAACTCTTACAACGTGATCTAGATGGATATCAGATTGGAGTGATAAATAGCTATTAAAATTCAATTCCGTTATATGTAAAGTAATGCATGTACGCAACGATAACCTCAAATATAATTATCAAATGCAAAATAAATCGTCAACTGAAGTGCAGCAGGAAAAAGATTTAAGTGTCATAATTTTTAATGATCTTAAAACCAGTACGCATTGCCTGGCTGCCAGTAAAAAGGCGAATATGATGTTGGGCTTCATCAAACGCAACTTTGAACATAAAACTCCGAAAGTAATGACACGATTATACACGTCTTTGGTTAGGCCACCCTTAGAATATGCCGTTCAATTCTTGTCGCCTTGTTTCGTAAAAGATCAAGCCAAATTGGAATCAGAACAAAGAATAGCAACCAAAATAATTCCATCACTGCGAAATTCATCTCATGAAGAGAGACTGCAGAAACTTAATATGTTTTCCTTAAAGGATCGTTGAATCCGTGGGGACTTGATAGAAACCTTTAAGATCATTAAAGGATTTGATGTCATTCATCAAGAGATTCGAGCCTTCTCCTCACGTGACAACAAGAAACAACGGTCTAAAACTGAATGGACAACGTTGCAGCACAATCTCCGTAAAAATTATTTTAATGTTAGAGTAGTTGATCGATGGAACAAATTACCAGCAAATGTTGTCGAAACCAGTACAAGAACTTCATTTAAAAACAGACTTGACGCGTACTGTAAAGTAAATGGATTTTGATATAGCCCTGCAAATTCATATTATAGTCCCCCGGATCGATTAGTGTTAGTGGTAGTTGTAGATAGCATATTTCATATCCTATCATTCTTCACTAGGAAACTTCCACTTTCCTATCTTCTTTAGGGACATGGAATCATTTTCCAACTGTCCTCTTACATGTAGTTGATAATAATTAGTAGTATGTAGTACAGCAGATACCCTCGTCATGGACCAATAGGTCTCCTGGTGTCTGTTATTCCTATGTTTTCCTATGTATTCCTATTTATTCCTCCTCCTCCTCCTCCTCCTCTTCTCACTGTTCAATCTCCACAGAGAGGACATGTGTCTACACGGTCTCGTGACCTAACCTCCTACCCTTTACCAGCCCGGCTCGCCAAGCTACCACGTTCCCACCGTCTCATCGACTCACCCCGGGATTTTCGTCCTTACACCGCATCGTTTCACCAATCGCAGTCACGCTAAGTATTACCTAATGGTTTAAATCCGTCACATACTAAATTTGACTTCACTACTGTCACTCTAATACATATACACGGTAACCTCCCGTCACACCAGTGTTACATACGTCTATTTTATAATTTTCAATTAACAAACAGGTGTTTACCTTTCTTCTCCTGTAATTACTAACGTTCATTTAACATTTGACTTGTTAGTGATTTTAATACACAGGAACTACCACGTGTAGGCCTCGCGGCCTGTTGTAGCTTCCTTATTTTCTTATGTTCTTATTGTTACCAGCGTTGCTTTTTGTTTGCAATTTGTATCCAAAGACGAAGTTTGGAGGCCGACCCTACTATAGGTATTCCCAAGGGACTAAAATCTGACCGCGACCCAGTTAATTACTCAGACCTTTTTGACGGGTCGAAACCGCGCCCTTAATCCCCCGGTACCCGAATTTCGTGTTGTACTTTTTGTTTAACGTAGATTCATATACTATTTCAGAATGCTTTCAAGGCTTAGGCAGTGCCAGGCGTGTTTCTCGATGATGGCCCCGCAATACTTTGAAAATTCTCTAAATTGCAGGTTATGTACCATGAACAGTCTTCTGCTGGAGACGAACAGTCTACTACTGGAGACTGTCAAGAAGTGTAGCGGCCTAAAAAGTCATTTTGACGTGTTGCATGAGTTTGTGGGTGCTAATATAGGAGTTGATAAAATGCCTGACCTTCCCGCCCCTTTTCCCCCCTTACCAAACCCACCTCCTCCTCCTCCTCCATTAATCCTTCCTCATCGCCTCCCTCCCCTCCTCCCCCTCCTCTCCTCACCACTCCCCTCACCTGCACGACTAAAGTTTCCACCACTACCTTCCCTCCCCCTTCCTCTCCCTCCACTCTTTCCTCCTCATCGTCCTGCACTTCTTCCTCCCCCTCCACCTCCTCTTCCTCTTCCTCACCCACCGCCGCTGCCGACGCCTCCTCCTCCTCCTCCTCTTCCTCCTCCTCCTCCTCCTCCTCCTCCTCGCCCGCCTTCCCTTCCATCTCCTCCTCCTCCTCTTCCCCCCCTCCCCCTCCTTCTCGCCCCTCCACCCTCCTCTTCCATCCCCTCCTCCTCCTCTCTCCTCTCCTCCTCCTCCACCGCCGACGCCCTCTCCCTCTCCTTCTCCTCCTCCTCCTCCTCCTCCTCCTCTACGCCAGTCTCCTCCTCCTCCCCCTCCTCCCCCCCTCCTCCTCCTTCTCCTCCTCCTCCTCTTCCTCCCCCTCCTTTTTCCTCCCCCTCTTCCCTTTCCTCTTCCTCCTCCCCCTATTCTTCCCCCTCCTCCTCCTCCACCCCCTCCTCTATTCCAGCCTCCTCCTCCCCCGTCCTTCGTCTTATCTTTCTTCCTCTGCTCCCTTTGTTCCAGTAAGGCGAGGATCGCGACGACCAGCAGCAGTTAAGGCCCCTTAACGATCAAAACCTTCAACAAATTTCAGGTTCTTGGCGAAATGAAGGAAGACGTACACGAGACGAGATTGATTGGGGACTCAATTCTCCGAGGACAGCTGGTTGAGTTTTGTGGTAGGGTTACAAGAGATAAAAGGAAGCGTTTCTGTTTCCCAAGAGCCAGACTCGACGACATCACTGCAGCCTGCGATGACGTCACCAAAGACACTAACGAAAACACTGTCTATGTCATTCATGCAGGAACCAACTACGTGTACAGTAGCGGATCTGAAGAAATACTGGACAAGTACAGGAAGTTGATCCGGATATTCATGACTAAAACTAATCATATAATTATTTCAGGAATTCTCCCAGACTGGGAGTGAGTCAACGCTTTACGATAAAGCGTTGCGTAAATAACCGGCTAAGGTCTCTTTGTGCACAGGAAAATGTAGACTTCGCAAGCTTCTGGGATAATTTCAACGAAGACCTCATCCTGGTTGAGGATTCCATCCTGTTTGGGTATGCCGGACTCCACCTCAGCCCCGTTGGTCATGCAAGATTAGGACGTCTGCTTAATGATAAAGTGTCCTCCTACAGATCAAAAAACGGCGAGCGGACGGCAGCAGAAACATCACCTTAACCCCTTGCTTTCCACACAGCAACAATGGGTCACGTTCCGTTTCCGCAAATACTAATCAAAGTAACTTAATCAAGTGCTCTGTTACAGTGAACTCTAGACACCCTGCTTGTAAACCCTCACGCAAGGTTACCAAAACTACTAAAGAACTTAAATTACTATCATATACACAAATGCCAGAAGCATTATTTTAAAGCGTAACGAATTACTGGCATACGTTGTTGCCGAAACGCCAGATATTGTTAGTATCACTGAGAGTTCGATAAACACCAAAGATAAACATTTATTATCTGAAATAACCATTCCAGGCTACAAGACATTCCTAAATTGTTGTACGCATAAAGCAGGTGGTGGTGTCATTCTTTACATAAAAGATCATTTACAAGCAATCGAAATCGATAAAGTATATCAAGATCATTATGACTCAGTCTACGAAAAGATTAAGCTAAATGGTAAACTGCTAACTATTGGGAGAAATATATCCTCCTCCTAAATCAAATGCGGAACTAGAGTGCCTCCTGTATGACGAGATAAAGTTCGTTGTCAATAATAATAACGACTCAATTGTATGTGGAGATTTTAACCTGCCTTGTATAAACTGGAATTGCAATTCTGCTGATAGAGAAGGTATGCGATTGTTTCATATGGTAAACGAGTTATATGTAAATCAGGTGGTCCGTGAGCCTACAAGGGATAATAGTATCCTAGATTTAGTTTTCACTACTGACATAGATCTGATTGATTATTGCGACATAGGTGAAAATTTGGCAAAAAGTGATCATAGGTTAATCAGATGCGGCATAAATTGGAACGTAGACATCACAGAAAATCATTTATTAGTTCCCAATTATAATAAAGCGGATTTCACAAAGATACGCAGGGTGCTAAGCAAAGTTGGTTGGATTAACCTACTAAATGGTAATAACGCCGAAAACATGTGTACCTAATTTATTCGCAAATAAACTCCAATCGTTTATTGGAAAATATGTTCCCATGGTAAGAAAACATTTGAATAACAAAAACAGCCTGTTGGATGACAAATAATATACAACAAATCAACAGTAAGCGCCGAACGTATAAATTTTACAAGCGATCAAATGCGGACTGCGATTCTAGAGATTACAATGACGTAAAGCGTCGTTGCAAAGGATTAATGTAGTCTAAAAAGCGCGAGTATGAAGAAAAAATTGCAAAGGAATCCAAATCTAACCCGAAAAGGTTCTTTCAATGCGTTATAAGTAAGAAAAACGTCAAAACATGTATCGGGCCACTGAAAGTTGAGAAAAACATCTTAGTAAATGATAGATAATAAGAGTATGGCGTCCATACTCAATGATTACTTTAATGTGGTTTTTATTAAAAAAGACGAAGCTCCATTACCAGAACCAGTAAACATGTTTGTGGGACTCGAAAGTGATATATTGGTAATAGGAGAGATAACAGTAGACGAAATATCAAAATATTTGCATAAACTTGACCCAGCAAAATCCGTGGGGGTGTACGAAATCTCGCCGAGATTACTTCTCGAATATCACAGTCAACTTTCGCTCCCATTAAAGATTAATATCAATAAATCGCTAATGGACAAAAATGTTCCTAGTATGTGGAAATTAACTAATGTTACACCGATATTCAAGAAAGGAGTAGGAGCCTCGCAAGTAATTATCGCCCAATTAGTCTAACGTCTGTGATTGTTAAACTATTTGAGAAAATATTGCAGGATAAAATAGTGTCTTTTCTCGATGAAAATAACTCAATATTAAACTCCCAGCATGGATTTCGAGATAAGAGATCCTGCTTAACAAACCTACTCGATTTTTTCAATGTCATTTATTCAAAAGGGGACGCAAAAATTCCCTCGGATATAATATACCTTGACTTCCAGAAAGCCTTCGATACTGTTTCCCATAAGCGACTTTTTACCAAGCTAAGGGCGCATGGTTTAGGAGAGCAGTTATGTTCATGGATTGGAAATTGGCTCTCAAATCGTAAACAACGGGTAGTAATAACTGGCGAGGCATTTGTTTTGTTAAATGTTACTAGTGGGGTGCCTCAGGCTTGGTCTTGCGTCCTACTCTTTTTCTGATATATATCAATGATCTGGACTACGGACTTGTATCTAAAATATCAAAATTTGCAGATGACACCAAATTAGGCGGAAAAGCATACACTAGAGAAAACTGCGAACTCATACAACGTGATCTAGACAAACTATCAGATTAGAGTGATAAATGGCTATTAAAATTCAATTCCGATAAATGTAAAGTTATTGTCGCACGTTGTCACAGGCTCAAATTAAGTAAACACACAGTAACTTTGCCCTATACTTAACATTAAATAGCCGTCACAAACATATTCCAATAAAGTACACAGGTCGCTGGAGCACAACCAAATAATATGTTGCCAAGGAAGACAAAGTAACGTGGAGGATATGTGAAGCATCACCGAACCAGGAGGACGAGTCGTAAGGTTGCTAAACCTCGTAATCCATGCAGGTAGACGAGGCGGCTGGCCAGGGCGTAGGTGAGGTCCGTAGCTCCCTGTAACCCATACAGGTAGACAAGGAGGTTGAACAGGGCGTAGTCAGGTCCGTAGCTCCGTGAGGAGTGTGAGTGCGGTCGCAGGAATCTGTTGCTGTCCCGGTCCATCCTCGTTATATACATGACGGTCCACATGACTCCTGTGACGTGGCCGTGAAGAAGGTGGTGCCCCCTTGTGGTGGTGATTCATTGAACCCCCTTGCTTCGAAGCTTCGGGGCACCACAGTACTCCCCTCCTCAGGCAAATCCACACGTTGGAATGGCGATCTGAGAAAGAAACGGTCATGAGAAGACGTAGTGCTGAATGATGCATACCTCTCTGTTGGGCGAGACAGTCTCCCACTCCTGGTGACTGTTCTTGGTCGCAGGCGTTCAGGGGAAGGAATTTCATCATCGCTTATCAGCTGTGTCATTGTGGTCATCAGGAGGTGTTATAGGTATATAAATATGAACAGGAGTCTGTTTATAGGGAGCAACAGGCGGATAAGTGCGATGAGCCAGGCCAGGAGGCTGTAGTGGAAGTGTTCGAGTATATGGTGGCTTAGTGTGTGGGATAGGATGAGGTACATCATGTTGTACATTAGCCAGCTTTAGACGATCCACAGAGACATTCTCCTGGCGGCTTCCTGGACATACAGTAAAGTACTTATCATGTCTAGATAGCACCTTGAAGGGACCGTCATACGGGCGATCAAGTGGACGGCGCCTGGCGTCATGTCGTATCCATACATACTCGGCACGCTCCAGATCACGCGGGACGTAGGAAGCATGACTTGTAGGCTGGCGAGGTGCAATAGGAAACAACCTGGAAGTGATCTGACAGAGAGAGTCTAGAGACATGTGCTTGTCCATACCGTCCTCCTTGTCAATCCCCGCGGAGAACTCCCCCGGTAGGCGTAGGGTCTGGCCGAACGTAAGCTCTGCAAATGCCAGAGAATCCACCCAGCGGTACGGATGAGGTTGAGCCTTAAGGGTGTCCTTGAGATGGCGATGAAAACGTTCAACCATACCGTTAGCCTGTGGATGATAAACAGTTGTGTGATTGTGAGTAGTGCCTAGAAACGCTAGTAACTCTTGCCACAGATGTGATTAAAACTGGGCCCCGTGGTCTGTGATGACTGTATTAGGTGCACCAAAGTGAGAGACCCATCCCGAAAGGTATGCTAAAGCCGTCGATTATGCAGAGATGTCCGGCATTGGCACTGCTCTAGTCCATCTAGTAAAACGATCGATACACGTTAAGATATACCTGTACCCTCTGGATGGAGACCAAGGTCCTACAATATCCATATGAACAGTCTGGAACCTGCATCTTGGTAAAGAAAAGGGTTGCAGCGGAGCCTTCATGTGGTGATGAACCTTTGATGCCTGACACGAGAGACACTATTGAACCCAGGAACGAGCATCTGCTCGAATATGTGGCCATACCACTGTCCGAGTTAAGAGTCGCTGGGTAGCCTTGACTCTCGGGTGGCTCATGTTGTGGAAGTGATTGAACACCATTCGTCGTTGAGATCTTGGGATGAATGGACTGGCCTCTCTACACGACACGTCACACCATAACTGAAGTGTTGTCTCAGGCACTTGAAAGGGACGCAACTGAAGAGACAATGGATCTCTCTTGAACGCGGCCATCTCTTCGTCTGTCTCTTGAGCGATAGCGATCTGTTGGTAATCAAGAGGCACTGGGTATTGATAAATATTATAGATGGAGCGCGAGAGGGCGTCAGCCACAGGGTTCTCAACTCCGCCAACATGGCGGATGTCAGTCGTGAACTCTGAAATATAGGAGAGCTGTCGCTGAATCCGTGGAGTATATGTATCAGACGGACGTGCCATAGCGAAAGTCAAGGGCTTGTGATCACCGAGAATGTAAAACTGCCTACCCTCTAGTAGGGGTTTGAAATGCCGCACGGCCATGTATATCGCCAGTAGTTCCCTATCATATGTACTGTACTTGACTTGGGTAGTATTGAGGCGCTGGGAGTAGAAACCAATAGGCAATACTTCACCTGTACTGATCTGCTGAAGCACTGCGCCGACCGTAGTAGAAGAGGCGTCGGTAGTAAGCAAGACCTGTGCTTCAGGGTCTGGATAAGCAAGACGAGGAAGCCGAGCTATATCCTCCTTTATGGTAGTAATAGCAGCTGCAGCCTCTTGTGACCACTTCAGCGGGGCTGTCGATCTGTAGGGAATATCCTTCAGAAGGTCATGTAACGGGAGTAACGTATCTACTGCTTTGGGGAGGAAACGGTGGTAGTAATTTACAATACCCAGAAACTCCCGCTGAGCTTTCTTGCAGAAGTTGGTTGTGGGAACTGACGAATAGCTTCTACTTTCTGTGGCAATGGAGTAATACCTTCTTTACTCACCCGATGTCCTAAAAAATCAACTGCTTCCACCCCAAAAACACACTTCGCTGGATGTATTTTGATGTTATTGTCTAGAAGGCGTACCAAAAGCTGCTGAAGATGGGTGCGATGTTCCTCCTTACTGCTGGATGCCACTAGAATATCATCAATATACACAGTGGCAAAATCAAGGTCGCGCAAGATATGGTCCATATAGCGTTGAATGGTTTGTGCCGCATTCCGTAAACCAAAATTCATATACCTGACTTCGTACAGTCCAAAAGGCGTAGTTATAGCTGTTTTGGGTATGTCTGCAGGGTGAACTGGGATCTGATGGAAAGCTCTCACCCGGTCTATCTTAGAAAAGATACTTTGTCCATTTCACTTCAGATGAAAATCCTGAATGTGTGGTATAGGGTACCTATCCGGCACGGTAGCCTTGTTCAGTGCCCTATAATCCCCACACGCACGCCACTCCTTACCAGAAGGCTTGAGGACCATATAGAGAGGTGACGCCCAACAGCTCTTCGATGGTTGTATCGTTCCATCCTTTAGCAGAGAATCGAACTCTGCCTTCGCCGCTAAGAGTCGGCCGTGATGCAAGCGCCGTGGTCGAGCGTACACTGGTGGGCCTGTCGTCTCGATATGATGGAACACGTCATGGACAGTATCTGATCGCCGTTGGAGAGGCTCTGTGAGAGTAGGAAATTCTTGAAGGTCTACAAAGTCCGTAATATTATGAATGAGTATGATACGTGGGCTCTCACACCTGGCAACGGTACTACCAATAGTGGTGTGTGATGACTGCTGTTGTAAGCAGCGGTTGCCAGGGTCAACAAGCAGCTCATAATAAGTCAGTAAGTCGTATCCCAGTATGGGCTGAGTAGCTTCTGTAACTACAAAAACCCATGCGAACTTACCGGGCAAACCGAAATCCATCGGGATCCTCTCTGTGCCATAAGTCGCAATTGGTGTTCCATTGGCTGCCAGAAGGTCGAACGCAGGTGACGTACACTTGCGGTTATCCTGGGTAGGAGGGACAATGCTGACGGATGCTCCTGTGTCCACTAAGAAACTCTTGCCAGTGCATTGGTCTCTTTGCATATAGGCAACGATAACCTCATATATAACTATCAAATGCAAAATATATCGTTAACTGAAGTACAGCAGGAAAAGAATGTAGGTGTCGTCATTAGTAATGATCTTAAAACCAGTACGCATTGCCTGGCTGCCAGTAAAAAGGCGAATATGATGTTAGGCTTCATCAAACGCAACTTTGAACATAAAAATCGAAAGCAATGACACGATTATACACGTCTTTGGTTAGGAAACACTTAGAATATGCAGTTCAATTCTGGTCGCCTTGTTTCATATAAGATCAAGCCAAATTGGAATCAGTTCAAAGAAGAGCAACCAAACTAATTCCATTTCTTCGAAATTCATCTTATGAAGAAAGATTGCGGAAACTTAATATTTTTTCCTTAAAGGATCGTAGCATCTGTGGGGACTTGATATAAACCTTTAAGATCGTTAAAGGATTTGATGTCATTAATCAAGAGAACCTATACGAGCCTTTTCCTCACGTGACAACAAGAAACAACGGTCTAAAACTGAATGGTCAACGTTGCAGCACAGATCTCCGTGAAAATTATTTCATGTTAGAGTTGTTGATCGATGGAACAAATTACCAGCAAATGTTGTCGAAGCCAGCACAATAACTTCATTTAAAAACAGACTTGACACGTACTGTAAAGTAAATGGGTTTTTATATTGCCCTGCGAATTCATATTATAGTCCCCCGGATCGATTAGTGTTAGTGGTAGTTGTAGTTAGCATACTTCATATCCTATCATTCTTCACTACGAGACTTCCATGTTCCTATCTTCTTTAGGGACATGGTATCTTTTTCCAACTGTCCTATTACGTATAGTTGATAGTTAGTAGTATGTAGTACAATAGATACCCTAGTTATGGACCAATAGGTCTCCTGGTGTCTGTTATTCCTATGTATTCCTATGTATATGTATTCTTCCTCCTCCTCCTCCTCCTCCTCTATATAGTGTCGCTAAGGAATCTTCCACCGTCGGAAATTGCTTTCTTTTTGTCCTTTTCGTACTCTATTTCTTTTATTACTTGCTATTTATCTTACTTAGGAGTTATTCCTCATCAGTTATATACCAAATGTTTTGTTGAATGGCTGACTACTAGCTGACTACTCTCTCTCTCTCTCTCTCTCTCTCTCTCTCTCTCCTCTCGCCTCTCGCTCTCGCTTCTCGCTCTCGCTCTCGCTCTCCTCGCTCTCGCTCTCGCTCTCGCTCTCGCTCTCGCTCTCCGCTCTCGCTCTCGCTCTCGCTCTCTGCTCTCTCTCTCTCTCTCTCTCTCCTCTCTCTCCTCGCTCTCGCTCTCGCTCTCGCTCTCGCTCTCCTCCTCTCTCTCTTCTCATCTCCTTCTCTCGCTCTCGTCTCCTCTCTCTCTCTCTCTCTCTCTCTCTTCTCTCTCTCTCTCTCTCTCTCTCTCTCTCCTCTCTCTCTCCTCCTCTCCTCCTCCTCCTCTCTCTCTCTCTCTCTCTCTCTCTCTCCTCTCTCTCTCCTCTCCTCTCTCTCTCTCTCTCTCTCTCTCTCTCTCTCTCCTCTTCTATATTATTATAATAGTATTATATCATATTTCTATTCACTAGCTGCTAAACCCTCCACCTTCCCTAAAACGTTCCCCCTTTCAATTTCCACGCCCTTGTTTACCAAATGTTTGTTTCTGTTCCACAAAGTTCACCATCAACGTCTTCCCAAAGAAACTTCTCCTTCACGAAGACTCTCCTTTAACTATTTTTACCTTCTGCTTTCCCTCCTTCACTGCCGCCAGATGCTTCCCACTTCACCCTCTCAATCTTTCTCCTCGCAACTCCTCTTCCTCCTCTAGATTCCTCTTACCCTTCCCCCTCTAAACTCCTCTTCCTCTACCAAATTCCTCTTTCCATCCCTCTACTAAATTCCTTTTTCCCTTCGTCTTCTAAATTCCTCTTTCCCTTCCTCCTCTAAACTCCTCTTCCTCTTCCTTCCCTAAATTAATCTTGCCCTTTCTCCTCCCAACTTTTCTTCCTCTTCCTCCTCTAAATTCCTCTACCTCTTCCTCCTCTAAATTCCTCTTTCCCTTCCTCCTCTAAACTCATCTTCCTCTTCCTTCTCTAAACTCCTCTTCCTCTTCCTCCTCAAAATTCCTCTTCTTCTTCCTCCTCTAAATTCCTCTTTCCCTTCCTTCTCTAAATTCATCTTCCTCTTCCTCCTCTCAACTCCTCTTCCTCTTCCTGCTCTACATTCTCCTTTCTCCCTTCGTCAAGTCGCGTTGCAACATTAATTAAAGCATCGACCATGCAGCAACATTACTCAATTCGGACGAAATACAGCCTCGTTTCCACTTTCCTATCATATAGAATGTAGTATTTGTTATAGTCGCATGTGGTGCAGTTAATGCATAATCATTTTTATCATATTTTTTTTGGTAATATATCGGAATGTTGCACCTTTATGTTCGTGAGAGAGAGAGAGAGAGAGAGAGAGAGAGAGAGAGAGAGAGAGAAGAGAGAGAGAGAGAGAGAGAGAGAGAGAGAAGAGAGAGAGAGAGAGAGAGAGAGAGAGAGAGAGAGAGAGAGAGAGAGAGAGAGAGAGAGAGAGAAAAAATACGCAATTGTGCCCGAAATGGTTGTGGGACAGAAAAAAGCTCACGGGCTCTCTCTCTCTCTCTCTCTCTCTCTCTCTCTCTCTCTCTCTCTCTCTCTCTCTCTCTCTCTCTCTTTCTCTCTCTCTCTCTCTCTCTCTCTCTCTCTCTCTCTCTCTCTCTCTCTCTCTCTCTCTCTCTTCTCTCTCTCTCTCTCTCTCTCTCTCTCTCTCTCTCTCTCTCTCTCTCTCTCCTCTCTCTCTCTCTCTCTCTCTCTTCTTAACGACGTGTGATGTTTTTCTAACACTAAAGTGCAATCAAAGACATAAACAATAAAAGCAAATGGCGTAAAATTTACTACGCAATGGATGAGCAGTTTGTTACCAAGTTTCTCAGTTTTCCTTCTTTCGTTATATTTTTTTTTCACTGTCTGCTCTTACACGTTTCTCGTTACCCATTCTTGCTTGCCATTACGTTGCCTACTTTTTGTTACCGCGTTTTCATTGTAGGTTGCTAGAACACATTTGCTAATTGTTGGCATTTGTAAACGACTCATTACTTTACTTTTTCTTTGCTACTTAATCACATTCACTGCTATTTAGGAAGACGGAAAATAAACTGTTGAACATAAGCCAGATGATCTTTCAGTATGTCACAACACTCATCACACTGCATCGCCTTTAAGTACTTACTAATCTCACCAACAACTCTGCACCACACTTAAGGCCATGTCACACGGACACTTTTTCCGGCATCTTTTGGTAGCAAACGCAGAGTCGCGCATGTTCGTTCTTTTGCCACCAGTACCGGCACCCTTGTTTACATTTTTGAGCAGCCGACGCCACGCAAGACTTGTACGAACTACACATTTCAGTTAAATAAAGAGAAATTACCAACTTGGTTGGTCAAAAGATGCTGTAGCATCTCTATGTGATGTGTTTAGGGAAAATAAGTGCTGTAGCAATATAGGGAATATAGCTGTATAATGTTGTATGGTAATAGTAATATGGTGTAGATGAGAGGAGAAAAATAAACATGAGAGGAGGAAAATAAAGTGTTTGGTAGAGTAGGGTAGGATAAATAAATAGGTTTTTACTCTCTATATATACAAGACACGACAGTTAGACACGTGTATGATATGGTACATGCGTGTTATTTCGATTTTTTTAACATATTAATTAGATATATAAAGTTTTGAGTTGTTGATGAGAAGTTATGACGGAAAATGTTGATTAAAACTGAAATTTAATAGGCTGCGCGTGTTTTTACTATAGAAATAGGGATACTAATTATGATGTGTGTTATTTTTACTTATTTAGGAATTCAAGTAAGGTTTATTTATGGTTATCAAGGGAAATGTGAACAGAGAAGGACATTTTATCGATGCCAGTAGAAGCAGAGTAGCTAAGATAGAAGAGTAAGATCTTAGCTACTCTGGTAGGAAGATGCTCGTAGCTGAAACGCCGTGTGACAACACGCGCACTTTTTGCCACCAGTACGGGCATCTTTTGGTAGCAAAATACCAAAAGATGCCGGAAAATATCGCTCGTGTGACACGGCCTTTAACCACCTCAAACTTCCTCCCGCACCTAACACACCTCTAACTCACTTAACTAACCTACCTAACCTAACCTACCTAACGCGCCTCTGCATCTATCTTTTTTATTCTATTTAATACGCACTTTCTGAGACAGTCTTCGGTTAAAGGTAAAGATGGGAGCATACGCTAAGCTGCGCGTGGCATTCGGTGCTCATCTCCGTGGCATTAGCCCTTAGAGCCTGTGGTGGCTGAAGACCGGTTACCCCGGGACACAGGGCTAGTGTGACACCCGGTTTACCACAGTTACCTCCCCAGGTTAGCTCAGGTACCCATTTATCAACCCCGAAAGGAAGGAAGAACAGCTGGTTAGGCTGGTCACCGACTTGCCCTGGCCCGGATTCGAGCTAGGGCCCGAAGATTCGTAGCCAGGCACACTAGCCACTGCATTACGGAGGCGACAGTCTTCGGTTAATGTGTTCAAATATAACTTCCGAATACTATTAAGGTTGGGGACCCCGTGGTGAAGTGGTGAAGTGCTGGTGTTTAAAATCTAAGTGCATGAGTTCGAATCCACCCCAGTGCATGAAGAAACTAGGGGGGGGCACTCAGTAGAGCGCATACCTCCGCCGGAATATTTCATCAATTGGTTGCCATGGCAACAGTTTTTATTCGATTTCACCCAAAATTAAATCAGTTCTTCCTTATACCAAATATACTTGGTATACAAAGTTTGGTCCAAATTTATTCGTAACTTTTTGAGAAATCCTGTACACTAACAAACAAGCAAACAAACAAACAAACAAACAAACAGACAGATCGGGGTGAAAACATAACCTCCCTCCAACTTCGTTGGCGGAGGTAATAATGATCATATGTGTCTTCGCCACGCCATGCTGTCAGCCCTTCATACACACACTACAGACCACGGTTGGGGTCTGGTGGAGGTGGAAAGAGGAAAGGTTGGGGGATAGAGAGGAATAATTTTGATGTAAAAGGAGCGATGAAAGGAGAGGAAGAAGACGTAAGGTGGGAACACAAGTGAAGAAAAAGAGGGAACTAGGGGGGGGGGCACTCAGTAGAGCGCATACCTCCGCCCGAATATTTCATCAATTGTTTGCCATGGCAACAGTTGTCAATTCGATTTCATCCAAAATTAGGTAAGTTCTTCCTTATACCAAATAGACTTGGTATACCAGGCTTGGTTCAAATTTATTAGTAACTTTTCGAGAAATCCTGTACACTAAAAAACAAACAAACAAACAAACAGATCGGGGTGAAAACATAGCCTCCCACCAACTTCGTTGGCGGAGGTAATAATAAGGAGAAGAAAGAGGTGAGGAGGTGCGATGGGCAGTGACGGCGAAGGACCTCTCGGCGGAGTCCTGAAGTCCTCCCTCACGCCCCGGCCATCCTCAGGGAACCCTCTCGGTGGAGTCCTGAAGGGTCCTGACCCTGACTGTACCCGGCCACGTAGGTCCTGACACGCACAGACACGCCCGACTGGCACCACACGAAGGCAACGTAGCAGATAACTCACTCTTTCGTACGAGGTAGACAAAATTTTGACCTATTTTCATCTCAGCATCTCTGTCGGACGGTCTCTTTGGGTACTCGTTTTTCATGGCTCTGTTTCTTGCTCCTCCTCCAGGCTGCCTCGGCCATCGCTCACCGCCTACCACCCTTGACAGAAGAGGCGTATTTTTTCGTTTTTTTGACTCCTCCGTAATAACAAGTGTGTGTGTGGACAATGGCAGTCGGTAAATTCAGGTTGAAGCCATTGTTTGTCAGAAAAACAATCAATTTTCCTGAGCAAGAAAGACAGAAAGAGACTCATGATCCTCGCACAAAATAAAGAAAGTGGGAATCCTCTTGGTCTTATTCGTTCCATTTCGCCGCAAATATCTTCTACAAATAATTTTTATTACCGTTCGCTATTTTCTTCACCACCACGTCCAGTCTGGCTGTCCACAACCCTGGCAACGCAGGAACAAGACATCCACGTGGGTCCGCAGACGAGGGAAAAGAACAAGACTGAACAGAATGCCACAGAAACCATTAAAAGATTGAGTACACTATAGTCAATTTATTTAACGAGGCGAAAATTCCATTCTATCTTAACCCTAGAGCACTGAGCATATATTTGAGTCACACATACACTGAACATGGGTATATTATTCCCAACATTGGATAATAATAACAAAATAGAAAATATGCATATTTATTCATATTAACAATTACACACTAAAATTAATCTACCTTGCTATTACTAAACTAATAATACTTCTTAACTCATACAAATAATGTCCATAGTGAGTTTAGAAAAATATATAGTGAAAGGCAAATAAAATCGAAAACCTTTGAGAAATTCTTGCCCCCAAAAAAACTGCACCGCCAATTTCAATGAAACTTCCCCAAACCCCTCCCAGGTATGCTGCCTCTGCTCACAGGGAGTCTCCAGTACCCAGTCAATACACAAGCTGTAGGGAAGAGAGGCAGGAAAAGATACTTTTTTTAGTACACAGCCTTTACAACAAAGCCTTTTTTAGTACACAGAAATGAATACATCACAACAAAATAATGGTTTCAGGTATGTTCCTTGACACTTACCTCAGCCTAACCTTCCCAGTTATGCTGCCTCTGCTGACAGCGGGGTCACCAGTCCATGCTCAAGCTGTAGGGAAGAGAGGCTGGAAAATGTCTTTTTTTTTTTAACACAACCCATACAACAAAGCCTTTTTTAGTACGCAGAAATGACCACATCACAACAAAATAATGGTTTCAGGTATATTCCTTGACACTTACCTCAGCCTCACACGCAGTCGCAGCAGGAGTGATAGTAGTAGTGGCTCGGGCATACAGGTACGTGACATCCATAACACCTGAAGGGGGTCTTCTTGTCAGCTTTCGAAGGACACTTGCCGCACCGGACCATGGGCTCCCTCATTTCTGCTGCTGACGGCCCTCCAACATCACCCACGGCAGAGGGGTTGAGCTGGCACACTTTGACTTGCCTAACTTGCCTGTGCTGGGTAGGGGCGTTCAGGCGGTTTTCAGCTGAGGGCATGATGAGCTGTAAGGCTAACTCCCGCATGTATGTTTTCCTTTTCAGTTGGATGCCTCCTACCCTGCCAGCGTTGTCTTTGTGGATAATCCATGAATCTATATGAGCTGCATTTATAATGCCAAAGAAGATACACAGAGGCCACCTTCGCGTTTTCCTGCTGCAGCTGTAGATGGCACACATTTGTCGAACGTGTCGACTCCTCCTTTTGTCTCATTATAAAACTGAATCATCTCTGGCTTTCCATTTTCATTCATAGTCGGCTGCGTATGCATCGACGACAACAGGAGGACATTCTTCTTTTTTGTGATTCTGTCTGGCACGTAGGACAAGAGCGTCATGTCCTTGCTGAAGACGAAGGTGGTGCTACCTGGCGGGCGGGTCGCTGTATCTTTCACCGCATCTGGTATTTCCTTCTTATTCCCCCTAACTGTGCCCACCAGTGTCATGCCACAGTTATGGAGAAGGTCGTGTATTAGTGGCACAGACGTAAACCAGTTGTCTGTGGTGACATTGCGGTTGGTGCGGTGGTAGGGTCGTGTAAGTTCTTTCGTAAACATATGGCCGAGCTGCAGTCCATCTCTTGGGCGAGTTCAAATTTTCTCCAGGTAAGGAATACCTGTCACCAGGTACTTACTCTTGACGTCATTTGCCAGGACAAGATTTATTCCATATTTTGCTGGTTTATTTGGTATATATATCCTAAAGGCGCATTTACCTCTGAAAGCCAGCAACTGTTCATCTACAGTGAGTGTGTCGTTGGGCGTGTAGTGTTTCTCACAGTAGCCAATAAACTTGTCCCACACACTCCTGATTGCGGCTAATTTGTCGCTCTTCTTCCTCTCGTCCCGTGTCTTGGCGTTATCAAATCGTAGGCAGTCCAACAGGAATGTAAATCTAACCTCCGACATAGCTGCCTTGTAGAATGGAGCCTCCGAAAAAGGACACCACAATTCCTTTGTATGCAGGTGATTGTCACGCCTGTACCCACTAAACACCAACACACCTAGCAGGGCACGCATCTCTGCTGCTGTTGTCCTCTACACAGTGGATATTTTCTTCTTGTAAATGATGACTAACTACTTCATCAATCTTCTGATTGGTCCATTCCACTATTTCATTTACAATATCATCAGACAAAAATAGCTTGAAGCACTGCTCTGGGTTGGTGGTCTGAGCAGCTGATTGGGTGGGACCGGAAGTGAATGGTGGAATAATATTCCTTGCTGCTGTTCGTGTTGCTGCGGAGACTTGCGGCCTTGTGTGCCACACAAAGCCTGATATACTTTTCACTGTTGTACTATGAAAAGTAACAAGCAGGTCCTCATCTCATCACGTCGTCGTCGTTGTCCCCGGCGAGCAGGAAGAGGACCAGCAGCAGGGGTAACAGGGGTAGCAGGCGAGGCGGTAGAAGGGGGACAAGCAGGGGTAGCAGGCGAGGCGGTAGGAGGACGAATAGCAGGGGTAGCAGGCGAAGTGGTAGGAGGAGGACTAGCAGGGTAGCAGGCGAGGCGGTAAGATGGAGACTAACAGGGGTAGCAGGTGAGGCGGAAGGAGGGGGCAGCCTAGTCCTACTAGCTCGACCACGTGCTCCCTTTCTCTGCCTGCTACGGGGTGCTTGGTCTGTGTCACAGTCACTACTTTCTACCCCACTGCTCATATCCTCTGGGTCAGCCACATAGTCAACATCATCATCACTATCATAAAGGTCTTCATGTTCTAACCCATCACTTTCTTCGTCACTACTGGGACCAAAAAGAAGAGCTTCCACTTGCTCCTCAGTTAGATTTTCATGGGAATAGGAGCCGCTATGGTCAGGATAACTCACTAATGGTATAATAGTCTATCTACAATACTATTCACAGCCTGAAATGGAAAATAAATAATTCGTACAGTCGCACTTTGTACACATCCACTGAACTAAGGTATATAATATACCCGATTTTTTGTTTTACCAAATCCACTGAACTCTGGTTAAACGATACCCGATCCCGTGATTCTAGAATATTCCAGGGCGTGCAGCGGAGCGACGGGACCTACCTCTGTCAAGGCTCGGGACAGACTGAAGCTATTGAGAATAGCAGCAGCCTTTCTCCACGGGAACACCACGTAGTGCGCGTGACGTCATGGCGTTCGGGTATATTATACCCAAGTTCAGTGCTCTAGGTTTAAGGTCTCATGCTTAAAAGTATGCCTATGTTTACCTGATAATATGGTTAACTATGATAAAATACAACTGAAATTTAGAAGAACCGTAGTATATCAGTCAGTAAGCAGCAAGGAGTCAGGAATTTTTTTAAATGTAAAAAAAAAACTGAGTATAGAGTATATCAGCCTAGTCCTCAAATAACCAAAAACAAGCACCGTATCTGTCTCTTTAGTGTTTATTTAATTATCTCTCAACAGTGATACAATATTAGATAAGTGAGATATGACTTTATGTTTCATGTGTGTTTAATGCCCAAAGATCATAAATGAATATAATACCAGATAAAATAGATAGAGAAATAATACAATACGGAATATATACGTAATACCAGGCCGAGAGAGTAAGAGAGGATAGATAGTGTCACAAAGGAGCCTGATTGTATATTCAAGAAAGGAAACTGGAGTGAAATCAAAAGCGCAGCAAGCAAGAAGGAATACACCAGCTTGAAGGGTACGAAAGATAAAGAAAAAGATGTTATAGTTTATATGATGATAAAGAAAGCCACACACCCAGCACGCTACTTAACAACACAACGAGGAACAGAAACTTTACCCCCCCCCTCTCTCTCTCTCTCTTCTCTCTCTCTCTCCTCTTCTCTCTCTCTTCTCTCTCTCTCTCTCTCTTCTCTCTCTCTCTCTCTCGTCTCTCTCTCCTCTCTCTCTCCTCTCTCTCTCTCTCTCTCTCTCTCTCTCTCTCTCTCTCTCTCTCTCTCTCTCTCTCTCTCTCTCTCTCTCTCTCTCTCTCTCTCTCTCTCTCTCTCTCTCTCTCTCTCTCTCTCTCTCTCTCTCTCTCTCTCTCTCTCTCTCTCTCTCTCTCTCTCTCTCTCCTCTCTCTCTCTCCTCTCTCTCTCTCTCTCTCTCTCTCTCTCTCTCTCTCTCTCTCTCTCTCTCTCTCCTCTCTCTCTCTCTCTCTCTCTCTCTCTCTCTCTCTCTCTCCTCTCTCTCTCTCTCTCGCTCTCGCTCTCTCGCTCTCTCTCTCTCTCTCTCTCTCTCTCTCTCTCTCTCTCTCTCTCGCTCTCGCTCTCGCTCTCGCTCTCGCTCTCGCTCTCGCTCTCTCTCTTACATACATATAACTAAAGCCCAAAGGTGCACTGTCGTGTACTACCTGTCTTAAGGGCAATTTACACATAAATATAAAGACCTAGAAACTAACATATTATATACATTTATGCATCACTAAAGTGTTTGTTGAGGCACTGTTGCTGTCACTAGTGTCACAGTATCACTAGCCTCAGCGGGGTGGGCTTCAACAGCTCTCCACCGATTGGCCGCCAACTTTACACTTTGTGTGTTCATCTCCTGGATGTGAGGGACAGCGGCCGTGAAAATGTTCCACTTCCTGGAGACGCGGCCCACAAAGGTGCGTTGGTGCTGGCTGGCACGGGAACGCGGCGCCTCCACTGCATCACCACTGGTAAGCACCGTTATCGTGCTTCGTGTGGCGACTCTCGGAGGCTGTCGTAACCCAGCCAGGTGTGGCACTCCCTGCACCTGTGCCTTGTGGAATACCACAAGCGCCGCGACATCCCTGCGGTGTTCCAGTGAGTCGAGAGGACTCACCGGCTCGAATAGGGCTGGTGGGTCTGGGGGATCTGGGGGGTCTGCAGCATCCACCAGTCGCTTGGCTCGACGCTGGATGCTGTCCAGCCTCCGAGTGTGCGAGGCTGCACACGACATCCAGGAGAGGGCGGCGTACTCTAAGTAAGGCCGTATCTGGGCCTTATAGAGCAAGAGCTTCCCTCTTCTGTCGAGGAAGCTGGCTACCCTTCGCAGGGCAGAGACCCTGTGAGAGGCATTTTTTGCAATGTGTTTGATATGGCCGTCAAACCTTAGCTCTCGGTCCACCTCTACTCCCAGAACCTTGACGGCTTCCTGGAGTGGGAGAGGAACGCCACCAAACCGCAGCCTCCCTTCCACTGCTGGCCCGGCAGCGGGGGACCGAGAAACCACCATTGCCTGTGTCTTCTCCGGAGCAAAGTTCACCTGCCAACGTGTACCCTACTCCTGTATAACACTCAGCTGCTAATTGAACTCATCGGCAGCACGCCCACTGTCATGTCGCGGGTCTCTCTCTCTTCTCTCTCTCTCCTCCTCTCTCTCTCTCTCTCTCTCTCTCTCTCTCTCTCTCTCTCTCTCTCTCTCTCTCTCTCTCTCTCTCTCTCTCTCTCTCTCTCTCTCTCTCTCTCTCTCTCTCTCTCTCTCTCTCTCTCTCTTTCTTATCTATCTATATATCGCTTTATTACTGACACTTTTGTAATAACTCTATCATATAAAAAACATTCATAACATAATAACAAATAGCTGTAAAGAGGGAAGCTCAGCAATCTGATAATGATAATAGTGTGTGTTTTGTGATATTTATATATGATTAATAAATATCACAAAACACACACTATTATCATAACACTAACAATAAAAAAACTGGAATCATAAAAAATTAAAGAAAAAAAAACATCAAAAAAATCACATACTAAAAAAATATCTGAGAACAATTCAATATTCAAACTAACAACACAACAACACCATATTGAAAAATAATTACATTCCATCTATTTTCTTAACCCTAACTTTTTTATTATTTATTTACCCTAGAGGCCACAACTAGAAGTATAAGTCAAATTGAAAAAAATATTATATCAACATTATAATTTCATCGCTAGTTTGGACCGCTTGATTTAATTTGCGATCAAGGGAAGGATCCAATCAGGCGAGGTCCCTTTGGCTTGAGGCGAGTAAACACAATATGGAACTGACCAAGAGGAGGAAGAGGAAGAGGAAGAGGAAGAGGAAGCTGGTGGGAAAATTGGAAAAAGAGAAACTGGATAGGATAGAAGAGTCAGAAAGAGAAAGATGTCATAAAGGAGGATGCGAAAGATGAGAAAGGAGAAGATAATAGGAGGAGGAGGAGGAAGAGGAGGAGGAGGAGGAGGCTGGCAGGGGAAATTGGAAAAAGAGGAGCTGGATAGGATAGAAGAGTAAGGAAGAGGAAAAAGATGCAACAAAAGAGGATGCGAAAGGAGAAAAAGGAGAAGATAATAGGAGGAGGAAGAGGAGAAGGAGGCTGGCAGGGGAATTGGGAAAAGAGAAACTGGATAGGATAGAAGAGTAAGGAAGAGAAGAAAGATGCAACGAAAGAGGATGCGAAAGATAAGAAA
>JACEEZ010019539.1:7500-17500 GCA_016584305.1 Chionoecetes opilio | reverse complement strand
ACCTCCGGTACGGTAATGATGATGGTAGTAATAATGATAGCAGCAGTAGTAGGAGTAGTAATAATCTCTCTCTCTCTCTCTCTCTCTCTCTCTCTCTCTCTTCTTCTCTCTCTCCTCTCTCTCTCTCTCTCTCTCTCTCTCTCTCCCTCTCTCTCTCTCTCTCTCTCTCTCTCTCTCTCTCTCCTCTCTCTCTCTCTCTCTCTCTCTCTCTCTCTCTCTCTCTCTCTCTCTCTCTCTCTCTCTCTCTCTCTCTCTCTCCCTGGACATAGCGTAATGTTTATAATAAAATGTATGACATGGTGCGTATTATAAAATGTCTGGCTTACGAGCTCCAGGAGCATGTTGTCAATGCACGAGGAGGGATCACAAACGTTTAAATTGTATTTGTGTTAAGCAAAAAAAAGAAGGTGTGTCAACTGTAGGAAGGGAGATGAGTGTCGAAACCGAAACCCCATGGGACGTGAACAGGGCAGGGAGAGGGAAGAGGAGGAGTTGGGCGACAGCCAGGAGCCCCAGGATGAAGGTCAACAAGATGGAAAGGACAGGGGGCATTGAAGTGCCAGCAGCCCGCCACCACCATCACCGTTATCGCCCCACCGCGAAACTCCACCACCGCCAAAACCCATGAGGGTGCCCCAATTTGAATCGATGCGGGGGAAAAAAGAGAGGGGGGAATTTCCTCGGGAAAAGGGGGACAAAGGGAGGAAGAAACAAAAAGAGGGGGGGAAAAATAACCCCTCCCTTAGAATTTGGGTGTCACCCAAATACTCTTTTTAAAGCCCCCAAAAATGTACACCCCTGACCTAACTAGTAAAAGAAAGGGTGGGTTCTTATAAAAACCTAACCCCAAAAACACCCCTTTGCACCACATGCGCTAAAAGTCTTCTTCCTTTTTTCCCCAAAACTTTTTCTTGCAAAAGGAAAACAGAAAAAGGGCCAAGAAAACAACAATTAAAAGCCCCAAGAAGATTTGAATATGGGAAAAAAAAAAAACGGGAGAGCCCCCTTGAGGAATCGAGAGTCATACAGAAAAGACTCCCAAAGATTTCCCCCCAAATAAAAAATGGGAATGCCCGATGGGGGCCCGGGGCTTTGCAATGGATGAGAAAAAGGAAAACCCCTTTTCATCCGCACTCCGGGGCACTCGTTTAAGACAGAACGGTGGTTTCCCAATCACCAAAGGAACCACCCAATTGCTGAAGGAAAAACATCCCCCAACCCAGAAACTTAGGGGGGACTAAGCCTGCAGGGACGTCACCCAAATCTAAAAACGGGCGTCATCTATGAGAGGTTAAACAGGAGAGAGGGTTTTGGGAAAAAAAAGGGCTCTCCAGACAAAGAAAGGGGGGCCCGGGTGGGCATGGACAGAAGGTGGCCCCCTTACTGACGCACCATTGGGGCAGTGTCGTGGTGACTTTGGAGCGCCATACCCGCACTAGTGAAAAAACTTGCCCCCCCAAACTGTGGGGGACTTTTTGACGCCCTGACTGCTTGCCCCTTTATCCCCTTGAAAAAAAAAAGGCCAGGATGGGGCCCCTTTCGGCATTGGGGGAAGCCCCTCCCGGATTATGGGGGAAATGCATCATGGGGGTGGTCAAGGAGGATTTTAAAAAGAGCGGCGGGGAACCTACGGGTTTGTTGGGGGGACAGAACAGGGGGGGAAGCGGCCATCCACGCCATAGGGAGATTTTTGGGTTAAGGAAGAATGTAAGGGGGTGCTTTTTAGGGGACCCCCCCTTAAAAATGCTTTTAAACCACTAAAACAAAAAGAAATTTGCTTCAAAAACATTCGAATTAAGTGTCCCCATTTCAAAAATATGTTGAAAACACATACAGAGACCCTTTCAAAATGACAAAAAGTTTTTAATAGTAATACTAGTAGTTTTAAATTTTTGAAATCAATGGGGGAAAACAACGCAAGGTGACCCCGTGGCCAGGCAATGTACGCCCTTGGCCCATCAGTTCTTCAAGATTTGATTTCGTATGAAAAAACCAGGTGAAGCAAGTGGCATATGCGGAACCCCAACAGGGGCCGGGAAAAAACATAGATTAAAAAAGTGGGGGCCCCTTTTGAAGGAAACGGGCCTTTCTAAGGATACACACCCAACGCCCCCAAACCCATCCTTATTGTCAAAACCCACATCATGACAATGGGGGTTTCGACTTTCAGTGGAAATGGGGTTCTTGTGAAAAAAAAGGACGGGCCGGACACTTGGGTGCCCTTGATGGAAAAAGAGGGGTTCAAAGGGGAAAAAACGTTTGGGGGGAAAGTGTCGGAGTGGTAAAGAGGTGGACGTCTTGTCTGACATGGCCAAAAAAGAACCACACCCCCTTACTCGCCTTTACGCATGGCCTACAAAATCGATGGAGCTTTGTCAAACGAAACCCTTTCCCAGGCCCTCAACCTTCTCCTCAGGACCCTTTGGGAAAAACCTGCAGGAACACCTTTCCCACCGGGCCCGCTGAGACCCCTATATGGGGATAACGTTTAGGGAGTTGTGACATTTTCCCCCCAAGGGCTGGGTGGGATGAGGAAACTCCCCCGAGAAAAATGGGCCGATAAAAAAACCTAAACTCCACAAACCCCAAAAAGTTCCCTCACCGAAAAAAAAATAGCTCGGGCAAAAGGGGAAACAGACCCGAATGCGATTTGGATTTAAAAAAAAACATTCTAGAGACAGGCAAAATAACCCCAAGTGGAAAAACTTGGGGAAAGCAAAAGGGGGCCCCGCTGGATGATCCGGGGAGGAAAATTCACACTGGGGACGGAAACCCGGGAGCGTCCCAAATGGGTAAAAATGCTTGCCTATCAGAGGGAAAAAACTTCAGCCTCAAAAACAAGAATTCCCAAAATGCCGTTGCTCGACGTATGGCTGGCCATTTTAGGGAATTCCCAAAACCTGTGGGATGTGGGGCTCCAAACAACGTCAAACCCCCACCAGAATGTAAAAAGGGGGGGGGTTTTTGTGCACAGACACGTGAGGGGAGGGTGTGACGGCCAGTAGCCCCAGGGGGGTGTGCCGCGACGTTTTTCCCCTGAACCCAACCCTTTTTCTCCCCATGGGGGGGCGAACAATTGCATACAGGGCGGGAAAAAAATCGCCAACGAGGGGCCCCGGTGGACGTAATGCTCGTGGATTCTGACCAAGGACCCCGAGAGGGCCCTTTATGGACTCAGAAAAACTTTCCGGGTCCGATGGCCGCCCGCCCCCGGGGATTCACTGGAAACTGCCCACCAAAGGAATGGCGGGGGAAAAACAGGAGTATTTGGGGGGGGATTCAACATGTTGATCAGGGCAAACCTTTACACCCTTGGTCTTCACTACGGGGCCCGGGGGGATGGGCCCCAAAGGGCCCAAATGCTTCTATTCAAGACAACAGATGTAAAAAAAGAACCCCAGCCAAAAACCACTTGTCCCCCTGGAAAGAGGTGCCCTTCTCCTTTCTCTTCTCAGGTCTGCCCTCCATGTCTCGGGGGATAGATATTTCCCCCCCCACAACCTCGATATAAACCCGTGGACCCACCAGGCCCCTTTTAGGGAGATTGGCATATTAGTGTAGATAGTGTAGAGAGGTAAAAAAGGGAATTGTAATGAAGTAAATAGTAGATAAGTGGTAGTAGTATGGTTGGATGCCACAGTCAGTAGCGACCGGAGTTGGGGCTACTGACCTCCAATTCGTGGAGCCCGCGTATATTTCATAAATAAACATGGGGTGGAGGTAACATTTAGTAGTAGTAGTGGTGGTGGTGCTGGTCGTAATACTAGTATATAGTAATAATAATAGTAATGATAATGATAATTAATAAATATATCAGAAAAAATATAGCATTATAATTTGTACTTACATGAATGGTAAGATTATAAACAGGTAAACTGGTATTCACTCACCTGTAAGTGATAGAAAAAAAAATTACTAGTAAGAAATAATTTATTGATGAGAAAGAAAGAAAAAAGAGAGAGAGACATATTGACTATCGCAAGTGCTTCCTTCAACACCTACGTTCTTATGATATCAAACAAACCCTTTATTTTCTCCTCTCCTAACTTTCTACTTTCCACGTACTCGTATTCTTCTTTCTAGTATTTCTCAGCCTTACATTTTCTCCTTCCAAAAAGTATAAACCTCACATTTTCTCCTTCCAAAAAGTAAAAACCTCACATTTTCTCCTTCCAGAAAGTATAAACCTCACATTTTCCAAGACATCTGAGTCAAAGCCTATTCCAACTCTCTCTCTCTCTCTCTTCTCTCTCTCTCTCTCTCTCTCTCTCCTCTCTCATTCTTCTCTCTCTCTCTCTCTCCTCTCTCTCTCTCTCTCTTCCTCTCTCTCTCTCTCTCTCTCTCTCTCTCTCTCTCTCCTCTCTATCTTTCTCTCGTCTTCTCTCTCTCTTTCTCTCTCTTCTCTCTCTCTCTCCCCTCTCTCTCTCTCTCCCCTCTCTCTTCTTCCTTTCTCTCTCTTCTTCTCCTCTCTCTCTCTCTCTCTCTCTATCTCTCCCCTCTCTCTTCTCTCTCTCTCTCTCTCTCTCTCTCTCTCTCTCTCTCTTTTCTCTCTTTTCTCTCTCTCTCTCTCTCTCTCTCTCTCCTCTCTCCTCTCTCTCCCCTCTCTCTCTCTCTCTCTCTCTCTCTCTCCCCTCCTCCTCTCTCTCTCCTTCTCTCTCTCCTCTTCTCTCTCTCCTCTCTCTCTCTCTCTCTTTTCCCCTTCCTTACCATTCGGTAGAAACTTACAATGGCATCCATTATACTTTCCTCTTTACTAGAGAATCGTTCCCCATTTCCTTCCCTCCCCGTTAATCTCACCTATCCCTTGAAACCCAATCACTACACACGCCTATTTATTTCTCGGGTTTTCTCCAGCTTTAGATTGGAAATTGGCCTCTTTCCCTCCGCCTTCTTTCCATCTTCTTCCTTATGTGGTTTTATCGCCCTCATTTTTCCTCCTTTTCTCTGGCCCGTATGTATTTTCCTCGTCTCAGCCTCGATGACCATCTATTTTTCTGGGTTCCTTCTCTAACATGGCGATTTTTCGTTTTTTCCATTTTTTTCTTTTCTGGTCTGATTTTCTTTTTCGTGATATACTTTCCTCCTCCTCCTCCTCCCCTCCTCCTCCTCCTCCTCCTCCTCCTCCTCCTCCTCCTCCTCCTCCTCCTTCTCCTCCTCCTCCTCCTCCTCCTCATCTGAATGGTTAGATGTCACTAGTGGGGTGCCTCAGGGCTCGGTCTTAGGTCCTACTCTTTTTCTGATATATATCAATGACCTTGACTGCGGACTTGTATCTAAAATATCGAAATTTGCTGATAACACCAAATTAGGCGCTAAAGCATATACTAGAGAAAACTGCAAACTCATACAACGTGATCTCGATAAACTATCAGATTAGAGTGATAAATGGCTATTAAAACTCAATTTCGATATATGTAAAGTAATGCATATAGGCAACGATAACCTCAAATATAACTATCAAATGCAAAATAAATCGTTAACTGAAGTACAGCAGGAAAAGGATTTAGGTGTCATCATTAGTAATGATCTTAAAACCAGTACGCATTGCCTAGCTGCCAGTAAAAAGGCGAATGTGATGTTGGGTTTCATTAAACGCAACTTTGAACATAAAACTCCGAAAGTAGTGACACGATTATACACTTCTTTGGTTAGGCCGCACTTAGAATATGCCGTTCAATTCTGGTCGCCTTGTTTCGTAAAAGATCAAGCCAAATTGAAATCAGTTCAAAGAAGAGCAACCAGACTAATACCATCTCTGCGAAATTCATCTTATGAAGAGAGACTGCGGAAACTTAATATGACTTCCCTAAAGGAGTGTAGAATCCGTGGGGACTTGATAGAAACCTTTAAGATCCTAAAAGGATTTGATGTCATTAATCAAGAGAACCTATTCGAACTTTCTCGTCAATTGACAACAAGAAATAACGGTTTTAAACTAAACGGTCAACGCTGCATCATTGATCTCCGTAAAAATTATTTCAATGTTAAAGTTGTTGATCGATGGAACAAATTACCAGCAAATGTTGTCGATGCCAGCACATTAACTTCATTTAAAAACAGACTTGACGCGCACTGTAAAGTAAATGGGTATTGATATTGCCCTGCGAATTCATAATATAGTCTACCGGATCAATTAGTGTTAGTGGTTGTTGTAGTTAGCATATTTCATATCCTATCATTCTTCACTAAGAAACTTCCATATTCCTACCTTCTTTAGGGACATGGTTTCATTTTCCAACTGTCCTCTTACATGTAGTTGATAGTTAGTAGTATGTAGTACAACATATACCCTAGTTATGGACCAATAGTTCTCCTGGTGTCTGTTATTCCTATGTATTCCTATGTATTCCTCCTCCTCCTCCTCCTCCCCCTCCTCCTCCTCCTCCTCCTCCACCTCCTCCTCCTCCTCCCCTCCTCCTCCTCCTCCTCCTCCTCCTTCCTCCTCCTCCTCCTCCTCCTCCTCCTCCTCCTCCTCCTCCTCCTCCTCCTCCTCCTCCTCCTCCTCCTCCTCCTCCTCCTCCTCCCTCCTCCTCCTCCTCCTCCTCCTCCTCCTCCTCCTCCTCCTCCTCCTCCTCCTCCTCCTCCTCCTCCTCTCCTCCTCCTCCTCCTCCTCCTCCTCCTCCTCCTCCTCCTCCTCCTCCCCTCCTCCTCACAAATTCCATGCAGTTTTTTTATACTGCATGGTATCACTTCATTTCCGGCCAGCTCGGCTGGAGGGATGGGTGGGTGGGGGTGTGGCTTCTACTTTCCTATCCCTTCTCTCTTATTATATAGTTAGTGTAGTGTAGTTAAATCAAACAGCCATGTAAGGACCTAATGGTCTATTTGCTGTTTGTGTTTCCTTTATAATCCTTTGTAATCCTCCTCCTCCTCCTCCTCCTCCTCCTCCTCCTCCTCCTCCTCCTCCTCCTCCTCCTCCTCCTCCTCCTCCTCCTCCTCCTCCTCCTTCATCTCCCTACACCTCACACCAAACACTATCATCCCTCACACAATATATCATGATTTTTCCAACCTTTCTCTTCCCTTCAATCGCTTCCTTCCTTCTTTCTATCCATCTGAGCTTCCGCATTTTCTCTTCCTTCTTTCACTCCTTCCTCCTGCCATTCATCTTCCGACCTCGAGTTCCACCCAGAAAATAAAAAGGAGATAATCCATACTCTTTTCCATGACACTGTGACCTTTAGAGACACTGGTGAGACACGGGTCCTTAAAAAAAAATATTGTGATGTAGAAATGAAGATCGGAAATGGTGTATCTGTTTCCGTTTTTTATTTCTCGTGTTTCTGTCTCATTTTTATGTTTCTAAGTTTTGTCTGAGTCTTGCTGGTGACTATATTTTCGTCTGCCTTTCTTCGTCCTTTTCGCTTTTTCTATACAAGTTATTTTATATTTAGGGACACTTTGACCGTATTCTAGTTTTAGGGTGCTATTTCCTCGACCCTTCTCTCAGGTAGAGGCCACGTAAGGGTAAATGTAAGGGCAAAGGGGGGATGAGAGAAGGGCCTACCTGTTCTTCCTCTCAAGGTAATCTTCCTCACAATACCATAATCCCCTTCTGGAGGAGTTACTAGTGAAGAAGGAGGAGGAGGAGGAGGATGTATTTTCCTTTAAAGTTATGACAAGACGCTGAGTCCTCCTATGAAGACACGCCCTCCTCGTACGCCTCGTCTGGCCCTTTCTTAGTCTCCGAAGGGCGTGAAGGGAGAGTGAAGGGATTGGGTGAAGATGGGGTAAAGGGATGGAGGGAAAGGAGACTAGAGAAGAAGGGACGAAGGGAGGGTAGAGAAGGAGAGTAGGAGAGGATTAAAGTATTTAGGGATGGTATAGAAGTTGTATGTGGTGGTGAGAGAGAGAGAGAGAGAGAGGAGAGACGAGAGAGAGAGAGAGAGAGGAGAGAGAGAGAGAGATGAGAGGAGAGAGAGAGAGAGAGAGAGGAGAGAGAGAGAGAGAGAGAGAGAGAGAGAGAGAGAGAGAGAGAGAGAGAGAGAGAAGAGAGGAGAGAGAGAGAGAGAGGAGAGAGAGAGAGAGAGAGAGAGAGAGAGAGAGAGAGAGAGAGAGAGAGAGAGAGAGAGAGAGAGAGGAGAGAGAGAGAGAGAGAGAGAGAGAGAGAGAGAGAGAGAGAGAGAGAGAGAGGCAGAGGCAGAGGCAGAGAGATCAGGTGGAAGAATGACCTTCACTCTGAGGTGCCGAGGGAGATGGGACTCATAAACTACAGTCCTCCTCCTCCTCCCCTCCTCTCCTCTTCTCTCCTCCGACAAACAACGGTCAGGTTGATGCGGCATTACGGAAAACCAGCCTCCAGCGTCTTATAGGATCAGGATAAGTGCAACGGCAAAACTGTAAGTATAGTAGATATGGATAATAATGCAATAGTATATGTATGTGAGTATGTGTATGTGTGTGTGTGTATATGTAGGTATGGGTATATGTATGTATGTGTGTATATGTCTGTATATGCATGTATGTGTGTATATGTATATCTGTATATGGATATGTGAATGTATATGTGTGTGTATGTATGCGTGTATATGTATGCATGTGTGCATATGTATGCATGTGTCCGTGCATGTGTATGTATGTATACGTATGTGTATGTGTGTATGTATGTATGTGTGTATATATATCTGTTTATGTGTGTGTATATGTGTATGTGTATGTATATGTGCATATATATATATATATATATATATATATATATATATATATATATATATATATATATATATATTTTATATATATATATATATATAATATATATATATATATCTATATATATATATAATATATATTTTATATGCACATATACATATATATATGTATATGTATATATCTATATCTATATTATGGGATAATAGTAAAGATATGGGATAAAATAATTTAAGTAAAACAATAGTATATGTTATAGATGGTAATGTAATGGTAGGTATATTTATGTACAATGCTGGAAAGCCTAACTGTTATGTAAGTCATTCTTATCACATTTATGCAGTATTTAGTAATGTACGTATGATCAGTATGCTCAGGATGGGGACTGCCTAAGCACCCACGTCCTTTTGGGACAACGGTATATCCCTCTCATGTGTGTCTCTAAGTAGACCTTAGCACATATGTGTCTGTATGTACTTTTGTCCTAATAAATGTATCAAATCAAAAATCCTCCTTCTGCTCCTCTTCCTCTTAGGTTTGTCCTCTTCTCCAGTGCCCCAACAAATCCACCCTAGAAATAGTTTATCCACACATTCTTTCTGCCCACCACCACCACCACTACTACAACAACTATTACAACTACTACTCTGCCAAACCTACCACGATCACCACAATCTTCTAATGATCTTCTAAGTCTAACTCAAAGCCCTATCCACTCCTACGCTGATGATTCTACCCTGCATTTTTCAACGTCGTTTATTAGACGTCCAACTCAACAGGAACTAAGTGATTCACGGAGAGATGCCACCGAGCGCCTAACTTCTGATCTTTCTATTAATTCTGATTGGGGCAAAGCAAACCTTGTTTTGTTCAATGCCTCAAAAACCCAATTTCTTCACCTATCTACTCGACAAAACCTACCAGATAACTATCCCCTTTTCTTCAATGACACTCAACTGTCTCCTTCTTCTACAATGAACATTCTAGGACTATCCTTTACTAAAAATCTGAACTGGAAATCTCACATGTCATCTCTTGCTAGAACAGCTTCTAAGAAATTAGGTGTGCTGTGGCGTCTGCGTCCTTTTTTTTCTCCCTCCCAATTGCTTGCTCTCTACAGGGGCCTTATCCGCCCATGTATGGAGTATGTCTCACATGTTTGGGGAGGATCCACTCATACAGCTTTCCTAAACAGGGTTGAGACAAAAGTTTTTCGTCTCATCAACTCCTCCCCTCTGACTGACTGTCTTCAATCTTTAAATCACCGCCGCAATGTTGCTTCTCTTGCTCTCTTCTACCGTTATTTTCATGCTCACTTCTCTTCTGAACTTGCTAACTGCATGCCTCTCCCACT
>JACEEZ010019538.1:80282-88014 GCA_016584305.1 Chionoecetes opilio | reverse complement strand
AAAAAAATTTTTTTAAAATAAAAAATATTAAAAAAGGTTTTTTGGGGGCCCCAATTTTTTTAAACTTATTTTTAGGGGTAAAAAAATTTTAGTTTAGTTTGGGGGTAGTAGTAGTAGTAGTAGTAGTGTATATAGTAATAGTAGTAATTAATTAGAGTAGTCAAATTAGTATAGTCTAAGTATATTAGAAATATTAGTAGGAGTGTAGTATATATAGAAATTTAGTAGTATCAAAGTAGTATAGTATAGTCCCCCAAGTATGTATCTAATATAGTGTCTAAGTAGTAGGTAGTAAGTGTAGTAGTATAGTAGTAGTATAGTAGTCAAAGTGTAGTAAGTTTAGTAGTTAGTCACTTAGTGGTAGTAGTAGTAGTATAAGTAGAAATATATAGTAGTAGTAGTAGTAGTAGTCGTAGTAGTCGTAGTATTTAAATAGTATTAGAAAATTAGTATTAGTATTATTATTATTATTATTATTATTATTATTATTATTATTAGTTAGTAGTAGTAGTCTGAAAGTATATTCAGTTAAAGTTTCATTCATAATTTTTTTCGTAAGAAACTTACATAGTACGAAGTAGAGCCTGATATACAATAAAAAAAATAAATGTTATTGTTAATAAAAAACAGCAAAATTTGCACATTTTTTATATAAATCTTTCGGTATGTTTTTTATGTCTTTCACCTTAAGATATAAATTTTAAAATCTCATACATCTATAATAATATAAGCGAAAGTGTGTCTGTCTGTCTGTCTTCTGTCTGTCTGGTGTGTTTGTGTGTGTGTTGTGTGTGTGTGTGTGGTATGGGTTTTCCCCCCCCCGTGGCGCAAAACCTCTATGGCACATTTTTGGAATCGGTTGACCAGGGGAGGCTAAGCCCCTTATGAGTGATCCGACATTTTATTTTATTTTTTTTTTTACAGCCATAGCGAGAATTGTAAAACAAAAAATGGGGTTTCGAAATTGAGGAAACCTTGATGTAGGGGATGGGTAAAGGGTATGAAAGGGTGGGGTGATGGGTAATGGTGTGGGGTGATGGGGGGGGGGGGGATGGGTTGGGGGTGATGGGTGATGGGTGAGGGAAAAGGTGGGGGGTGATGGGTAAAGGGTGAGTGAAAGGGTGTGGGTGATGGGTAATGGGTGAGTGAATGGGGGGGGGGTGATGGTTAACTGGTGGTGAGTGCATGGGTGTGTGAGTTATGGGGGGTCATGGGGTGAGTGAATAGGGTGTTGGGTTTGATGGGTAATGGGTGAGTGAATGGGTGTGTGGTGAATTGGTCTATGGGTTAGTGACATGGGTGGGGGTTGAGTTAATGGGTGGGGGGGTGATGGTAAATGGTTGAGTGAATGGGTTTGTTGTGATGGGTAATGGGTGAGTGAATGGGTGGGGGTGATGGGTAATGTTGAGTGAATGGTGTGTGGTGATGGGTAATGGGTGAGTGAATGGGTGGGGGTTGATGGGTAATGGGAATTTAGTTGATGGGTGGGGGGGTGAATGAGGTAATGTGTAGTGGTGGTGATGGGTGAGTGAAATGGGTTGTGGTTGAGTGAATGGTGTGGGGGTGATGGTTAATGGGTGCTGGTATGTGAAATTGGTGTGTGGTGATGTGTGACTGGGGTAGCTGAATGGGTGTGTGGTATTGTTAATGGTGAGGTGAATGGTTGTGTGTATGATGGATTCATGGGGTGCGTGAATGGGTGGGGGGTGATGGGTCATGGGTTGAGTGAATGTGTGGGGGGTTATGGGTACTGGGTTTGTGGTGATGGTGGTAATGGGTGAGTGATATGGGTGGTGGGTGATGGTTAATGGTTGAGTGAATGGGTGGAGGGCGCTGGGTATGGGTGAGTGAATTGGTGGAGGTGTGGCATGGGTAACTGTGTGGGGGGTGATGGGTATGGGTGAGTGAATTGGTTGTGGTGATTGGTAATTGTTAGTTCGAATGTGTGGGGGGTGATGGGTAATGGGTGAGTTCATGTGTGGGGGTGAATGGGCTAATGGGTGGAGTGAATGTGTGTGTGGTGATGGGTAATGGGTGGAGGGGGGGGGGGGGGTGAATGGTTGTGTGGTGTATTTGTAATTGGTGGAGGTGACTTGGTTGGGGGGTGTATGGGTATGGGTGAGTGAATGGTTGGTGGGGGTGATGGGGTGAATGGGTGAGTTTTTTTAATGGGTGGGGTGATGTGTGCCATGGTTAGTGAGTGGATTGGTGGGAATACATACATTTTCTTACATCCAGGGGGTATTTACAGGAAGTTTAAGGGGCTATCTGGAGATCCCTGTTGTTGGGTGGGCCGAAGGCCCACCAACACGGTGGTGGGCCGAAGCCCACCAATAGCCAACTCGCAGGAGCTAGCCAAAAAGTCCGCCGGATGGCGGCCTATTGCGGCTAGTGTACAAGATAAAAACAAAATGTATGGATAGGGCCTACCATTAAAATCAATTGATATATTAAGATTATCATATAAAAGTAATAATATAATATCAAAACTCCAATATTGTCCTACTTTGTAAACACCATAGAAATATAAAAAGTTAACGCCCCTAAATCTATGAAGGATTAATATCCCATAAGATGAACAGGGGCCATCGCCTCTCCTCATGATCGCTGTCCCCAGACTACCTGGCCTTCATACCATCACCGAGCCTCTTCCAATATATTGATTTGTATACTGATAACCCACCTAAATGTCTAACATAAGTCCATAACACGGACCTTTTGCTAAAAAAAAATATTATATTCTATTTATGATAGGATTGGGTTATTACTACTCAGTCTTTTTAAGACTCTCGCTTGTATCAGGGCTGGCGGATGCCTTACTAATAATTTTATTGCCGTTTCCAGCAGTGAGTGTGGCTGCTGGCATATGTAGGTACTTCTGCCCGCAATGGTTTTAGGACAATTATTATATGCTACATTAAACGCATTAAAAAACACAAGATCTACAAAACTGCGGTATCATGTCCATAGGGGGCAAGCCTAATTCTGGACGGAGCAGTAGGAGTTTAACTAAAAAAAACAAGAGAACATTAAACTCTAAAAACCTTATAACATCTCTATCTACAGCTATTAAAAGATGAGTACAATGATTTAACCGAAAATGATGTCCTCACTATCTTTAAAATTGAAAGGAACATATTGTGTCCTAAGCTATTTGTAGCACTCCACGGTACTTTTTAGTTCATACGCCAGTAAGTTTTATATTACCCAATACAATTTTTTTTTCTAAATTAAATCTTCATAGCATCCTGGTTTTTTTCTTTGGTTTATATCACAAGTTTGATGATTTCAACAATTTTCATTACCATAAACAATTGTATAATACCAGGTCCCATGTCGTCTCGTTTGACGCAGGCCAGGAGCAACCGATCATCTAGCGTAACCTACAACATTAAGTCTGGTGGAGCACCAAGCCTAACAATCCTATGTCTCAAGCTGGAAACATTTTTCAATACTGTCATTTGTTATATAAAAAATTAAAATCAAAATGGGGATAACAACACCACCCTCCCTTGGCCTTACTCCCTGTTCAATCGAAATAAAATTCCACTTTTGGACTGATGCCCATCTGACCTTGTCTTGTTGGTTGCTAAAGTAAGTGCATTAATGTGAGGTCAGATCAACCGGTATCCTGAGGATACCGTTTTCTTACCAAGCAGGAAATGATCTATTCTATCGAAGGCTTTACCTTAAATCACAAAGTGGCAATGGGAATGACCTGGAGCTACTGTAGGCTTCTCATACACCTCTTTTAAACCCAAAAAAGAAGCATCAGTAGTGATGATGCCTTCCTAAAAAACCTAACTGCCTAAGAATTCAACGTGATTATTTCCGTTTAAGAAATTTAAAAAATGTAATATCAAAAATTTTTCAGCGCCGAGCATGAGGATTGCAATCGCAGGTTCTTACTTTGAGGGAGCATTTGTATTTTCCTTTATCTTTAGGTAAAGGGTAATGTGCCCCTTAGCAGATCACACGTGGAGAGATAACAATGTGAATAACCATATTGTAAACATGGGACAAATGTCTCAAAAAGGTCCATTCTGAAGCATTCTTAAGGAACAGCAGATGAAATTGCTATCCTGGCCAACTCCATCATTCACGCAAAGAAGACTCAAATCTGTTTTGCTATTAGCACCTAAACTTCTTAAAGTTTACTTTTCTTTTTAACGTAGGCCACATTTCTTTTAATTCTTTCAGGGACATCGAGTGTCATTCCTTTGTATTAAGCTCCCAAGTTTGGGACTCCTTAGAAAGTGACCTTACGACCAAAGCTGAGCATCTGTGCATCATCTGAGATCCATCAAGTTATCGTCCCACTAAGAGATTTTTCTCCCTTCCTCTCTCTCCTTCTCCATTAAGTCTCCCTCGCAAAATTGTGTTTGTTTTGTTATCATCTAAATTTGAATAATGATACTGTTACTTATTTCTTGTTGTTCTTATTCTTACACTGTCTTAAATGCTAGCTTTTAAAAGCTTTTCTGGTGTTTACGCATGACCCTCATGGTTGGTTGGTGGTATAAGCTGTCTACCTTGCTACCATCCACAAATCCAGGTACGCCGATCTCATTGCTCTACTATGAAGCTCCTTCACGCCTCCTATTCCATCCAGGAATAACCTTGAATTTTATTTGCCATTTAACAACTTTTTCTCTTATATTTTTTTCACTACTCTCATTCCTGAATGCTTGTCAACCATTGAATCATAAACTTTATCTATTCCGTTTAGATGCACAAGGGTTGTGGCAAACAACTGTTTTATTACAATTTTTTTGAGCTAAGTCATGTCTGCACAAGCTTTAGTTTTTGTCCAACACGTCTGTTGAGTT
Organism: Chionoecetes opilio; assembly: GCA_016584305.1. Lineage (NCBI taxonomy): Eukaryota > Metazoa > Arthropoda > Malacostraca > Decapoda > Majidae > Chionoecetes > Chionoecetes opilio. The sequence goes on along the minus strand of JACEEZ010019538.1, from coordinate 83,185 downwards.
CCCTTAAATCATCTGCATTCTAATTAGTATGCCAGATTTGGGAATATTGTGCAAGAGTCTGATGTTATTGCTTTGAGAGGTAGTGTGAGATATATGGATCCACTTAAATTTCCATTCTTTATAAATAATGGCAGGGTGATCAGAACCGTTATCATATCATATAAAACCTTGGCTTCCCTGACATCCTGTGATCACAAGGCCTACCAACGATATGGTCCCCCACTGTTTGTGCATGTTCCCATACCCTGTGAAGTTATAGCATCTCACTTACCCCGAAGCAGGTCTCAAGTCATAGGCAAACGCAGTGAATTTCATGACATAAAATTGGACAGATTTTTCCAAGCCCTACCAGAAAAAGGATCAAGCATTAAAATCACCAATAAAATAAATTGAATCCAATTAAAGATCATGGCATAAAAGTTTCTAGACAAGACAATGATTTCAGGTATTGAGTCAGTGTTGAGATCTTCGCCAAACGATCAAACTGTGTTCAGGTACAACAGTTATAAAAATAATATTTCTTCCAAAGATATTAACAGTCAATACCATAAAGGACATTATTTTTCCACAAAAGTATTTATTAATTTTCAGGTTAAGATTTTTCCTACACAGACAATATCCATCCCACCATTCCTGTCTGCCAGCCATGGATTGCCAAGCGCCTTCGGCTCGAGAGAGGTAGCAACCCACTCCAAACACAATCATAGTTTTCATCAATAAAATCTAGCATCCCCCCAGTTTTTTTCCTTGTATTAAAAAAGTTTCCCCTGTAAAAAATATAAAGTCATATCCTAGGCCAGTTAAGTCCCTGATCAGATTAATATTTTTTCATCATGAACAACAATTAAAAGTACACACACACTTAAAGGTATTTAGAATCCATCTTGATAAAAGATTTAAGATTAACGGATAAAAACCAGAAAATTAAGTAAAATACTAAACCAAATTCCCTTATTCCCTGTTGATGTGACCTTGGGTTTTCAATTCCAATCTGTCATAGAGACTTTAATCAACCACGAATGTTTGTCAGGCCATAAATCAGGATTTGAAAAGAGTATACCCTGTCATTATGCTAACATTTACTTTGAATGCCCTAAACATCTTGTAATCTGATTTCAAGCTCGATTATTGAATTAATTTTTCCACTCCACTCACTTTTCCTAATATACCTTATATCATCCTTCTCAACTTGCTTGTCTACTCCTACCTATGAAATATCCACAAATCTGGTACAGCTCTAAAAGGGTAATTCCTCACACTTCCGCTGTCCTCTTACACCCAGTCCTTTTACTCGCTCCGACGTGACTGTGCCCCTGCCAGTTTGTGCCCTACAAGCTGGCTTCTACACTTCGTTGTAAATCACTCTGGTTACGAGATTTCCGCAGCAGAGACTTGTTAGTATATTCCATTACACTCTTATGATAGCACCGGTTAAGGGGTTATTAAAATGGGCAGCAGAAATGCTAGCCCCTCACGCCTATCATTCCTCATCCTTGTCTCAGCTCCTCTGGATCGTTCATGGCACTAACTCGATGGCGACCGCGTACCTCTCGTGCGCTGGTTTTCCTCCTCCTGCTGGCAACACCGACGCCCTTCCTCTTCATGATCGACTCCTCATAAAGCCTTCGTTTTCCCTCCCGTACTAAACGCAGGCATTCCCGGAACGCTTCGGCATAGTCTCGCTTGGCCGTCATTTCTTGCAGGTGTAGTCCCTTATGGTCAAGCCAGTTTGCAGCACTTCTCAGGGACGTTAACTCCCTCAAAAAAGGTCAGCATCAAAGAAATCTTATATCTTTCCCTTGTTAGGTCGTTAACTACTCCTTGGTAGCTTCCGCTATTCCTTCAATAGCTTTTGCAAAACTTACTTTTTAGCTCACACACATCTCCTCGCTCAATTGTCTCATTGAGTCTGCATTGTTTAACACCTGCCATCCGTTTTTCATGACCATGATTTTAGGAAGCGTTTCAGTTAATTTTTTGTGACCTCTTCTGCGAGATGTAGCCACCAGGTTCCAAAAATTTCCAACCACACTCTATGGAGGTAACCGCTAATACGTGTTAGTACGAAGTGATAAATCACTCACATTCAGACCTTCATGCAGGTCAATGATGTCTAAAGATCCTTGCGTTTTTTATCATGGTCCCCCCTTTCCATGGTTACTTTTTTTTCTTTAAAAGATTGCAGAGTAGCTCCTTTCCCTTCTTTTTTTCTTCTGGGAAGTAAAAAGATAAAAGGGGACATCTATCAAGGTATCAGAAGGATAATCTTTTTTAGCTAAATTTTCCAAGGCACAAAAGGCAAATTAACGATATACTCTTGTTCACCCATACTGACTGTTACTTATTTCACTGGCAACTCACGGGCCAACTGGTTGTCATGGCAACGCATAGAAAATGGGCGGTAAAAATTAGTAGAGTAGTAGTAGTAGTAGTAGTCTAAGTAGTAGTAGTAGTAGTAGTAGTAGTAGTAGTAAGTGTATAGTAGTCGTAGTAGTAGTAGTTAGTAGTAGTAGTTAGTAGTAGTAGTAGTAGTAGTAGAAGTAGCAGTAGTAGTAGTAGTAGTAGTAGTAGTAGTAGTAGTATGTAGTAGTAGAAAGTAGTAGTAGTAGTAAAATTAGCAGTAGTAGTATAAGTAAAAGTAGTAGTGTAGTGTAGAAAGTATTTAGTAGTATTAGTAGTAGTAGTAGTATAGTAGTAGTATAGTAGTAGTAGAAGTAGTAGTAGTAGTAGTAGTAGTCCATTACGTACAATTAAAACATGACAAACATTTCGTTAAAAAAAAAGGGCAGAACAATAATAATAACAATAATAACAATGATAACAGTAAAAGCAATGATAATGATAATATCATAATAATAATAATGATATGATAAATAAAAAAATAATGTGGCATCAGCAGCAGG
>JACEEZ010019538.1:55282-62782 GCA_016584305.1 Chionoecetes opilio | reverse complement strand
CTCTATGATATTATATAGTCAATAACGAATGTTTAGAAGTTATCTATACCTAGGCAGTCATATTTTCCTGTTATTATTGTGTATCAATCAGATAGAAAGCCTGGAAGTGCAAAGAGTCCACGCGTGAAGTCGTAATGTTTTGATTCAATCTCCCCGCCACAATCTCCCCGCCCACCACTCCCCGCCGCGGCACGTCGCCTCCACAATTATAAGCCTACATTGTCGCAGCAACAAGCCGATTTCGGCATTCTTTATTCTTCGTTTTTTTCCAAGGCATTGCTTATTGTATTTTGACAAGCGTTTGCCAGACGCAGCAGTAACTGTCTTAGAAAACAGTGTGAACATCGCCCAAATTTTACATGCACAATATACATGTAAAAAATATATTAAGCTTGCTACTCGAGGCGAGTAATTTGCATTAAATTGCTATTATAGAACGTTCCATCGTAATGCATGTCATCCATATAATTAGTAGAACAACAGAAGAACTATTTTTTGGTATTCAGATGCGGTGCATCAATGTTTATCGCGAAATTAATTATGAAAAATATTAGTCGCGGAGCCAAAACACAAAGTAGACCAACCTTTGAGTTAAAACTGCTAGCGACACACTGGCATTTCTCGAGTTTCAGTTCATTGGAATTCTCGCAACCCACTTTTGTTTTCACAATTTTCGCTAATAGGGCTGCTAAAAAAAAAAAAAAAAAAAAGTGATCGGATCATCTTATAAATGGGCTATGACCTTCCCCTGGTCAACCTGACTCCAAAAATGTGCCATATGAGGTGTTTGCGCCACGGGGGCGGAACCTATACCACATACACACACGGACAGACAGACACACTTTCGCTTATATTATTATTCTCTCTCTCTCTCTCGTCTCTCTTCTGCCTCTCCTCTCTCTCTCTTCTCTCTCTCTCTCTCTCTCTCTCTCTCTTCTTCTCTCTCTCTCTCTCTCTCTCTCTCTCTCATCTCTCCTCTCTTTCTCGTCTCTTCTTCTCCTCCTCTCTCTCTCTTTCTCTTCTTTTCTTTTCTCTCTTTCCTATCTCGTATTCTCTCTCTCCTCTCCTCATTCCCTCCTCCTTCTCTTTTCTAATCTTCCACTTTTCTTCCTTTTTCTTGCTTTTCCTTCATCATCTGAATTTCCTCCTCGTCCTCCTCCTCCTCGACTTCCTCCTCCTCCTTCTCCTCCTCCTCCTCCAATAGCATTCAGCTATAAGACATTCGCTAAATTGTCGTACGTCATAACGGTGAAGGTGTCATTCTTTACATTAAAGAAAATTGCAAGCATCGAAATCGATAACAGTAAATAAATATACTATGACTCGTCTACGCAAAGATTAACTAAACGGTAAATTGCTAACATTGGGACATATAATTCTCCTCCCAAATCAACGGAGTCGATGGCCTCCTCTATGTAACGAGATAAAGTCAGTGTACAATAATACGACAAATTATATGTGGAGATTTTAACCTACCTCGTATAAACTGGAATATTATTCTGCTGATAGGAGGTATGCGATTGCTTGTATGGTGAACGAGTATATTACAATCGCGTGGATCCAGTGACTACAATTTGGGACTAATAGTATCCTAGAGTTTCAGAAGGGGGTAAAAGNGTGTTGTGGTGTGTCATAAGAGCAAAAATACCCCCGTTTGTTATGTTGCTTTGTTCTGTTGCCCTGTTGCTATTTTATTGAAAATATGTTATCATTATTAAAACTATCACTATATTACAGCTGCTATTACTATCATTATCATCCTCATCATCATCATCATCATCAACAATGACATGATCGTCACTATACAAATAAATAGTATGAACATAGGTCACTCCACTACCCTTTACCTCTCACGACACACACACACACAACACACACACACACACACGACAATTTGGGTGATTGCCTTTTTGTCATCACTTTCAATACAACTAGTGGACAGCCCTAGAGGAGGAGGAGGAGGAGGAGGAGGAGGAGGAGGAAGGAGGAGGAGGAGGAGGAGGGGGAAGGAGGAGGAGGAGAGGAGGAGAGGAGAGGAGGAGGAGGAGGAGGAGGAGGAGGAGGCGAGTCAAAAGGTTAGATAATTTTCAGTAAAACACAAAAATGGAACATAACTTGCAACTTTTCATTTTATATATATTGAAATGGTCAAGAAAATAATCCCCCAAATAATATAATCAAAAAGTTCAATATACAGAAATTGTGTCGTAGCCTTACTGAATGATAAGCCCTTGAGAACCAGAACGTAATTTCCCTTGTAAATTGGCTACCATTAGACGATATATAGTAAACATTAGCAATATTTAATAGATATGACCTGTTTAGTATCCTCGTCCACTAACTAATTTGATATATTCAGCTACTTTTTGTAATTTTATGGCTCGATAACAGACATTTATTTATAGCAAAGGAAAGATCTGGGCGTGAAGGTTAAGAACGGGAAAGAATAGCTACAAATAATCGCAAGTAATGGTACCAGAGTTAAAATATTTATATAAAGAGAAGAATAAAAAAAACAAAAACAAAAACAACTATAAAACAAACTATAGAAAGACTAAAGAAAATGAAGATTGCCGACATTAAAAAATAGGAGAAAGGAGAGACCTACTTACTTACTTACTGACTAACTGACTGACTGACTGACTAACTGACTGACTGACTGACTGACTGACTTATTCACTCACTTACTTACTTACTTACTTACTGACTGACTGACTGACTGACTGACTGACTGACTGACTGACTGACTGACTGACTGACTGACTGACTGACTTATTCACTCACTTACTTACTTACTTACTTACTTACTTACTTACTTACTGACTGACTGACTGACTGACTGACTGACTGACTGACTTTCTTACTCACTTACTTACACAAATGGATATGTGCTTAATGTATATGCTTACTTATATGCTTACTAACAAAAGACAGTATTTCTAGTTTATGCAGTATACTATTTACTTTATATGCTTTGTTATGTTGCTGTATGGAAAGATGAATGTGTTAGTTTATGCACTAGTATTAACTTATAAACTTTAAACTTCTTAAAACTTAAACTTCTAAACTCTAAAACTAAACTATAACTAACTTCTTCTTTTTTCTTCTTTTTCATCTACTCTTATACAAGATTTCTCTTCTGTATATACTGATGTATAACACGTATAGTACCCGTCCTCAAGGTATTTATTACACTGACTATTTATTTGTTATCATTTATTGTATATATTTTGTTATTGTCTCTTTACTCATGTGCCCATATTATGACACAAACATGACATTTATGCCCTTTGGGTGGGCAAAGCTATTGGGCTTTATCTGTCTGTATAGCATCATTATTACCTCTTCTTGTGTGTGTGTTGTGTGTGTGTTGTGTGTGTGTGGTGTGTGTGTGTGTGTGTGTTTTGTGTGTGTGTGTTGTGTGTGTGTGTGTTTGTGTGTGTGTTTTGTGTGTGTGTGGTGTGGGGTGTGTGTGTGTGTGAGTGTTTGAGAAGGACGTATGTAGTGGTGAGGGGAAAGTGTGCCTATATGTTTTGACTAGCCGCAAAGCCGCCCTCCGGGCGGATTTTTTGGGCTAGCTCCTGCGGAGGGCTATTGGTGGGCCTTCGGCCCACCACCTGTGTTTATTGGGCCTTCGGCCCACCAAACATGGACTCTCCAATAGCCCCTTCTAACTTTCCTGAAATCATGGATGTAGAAATGAAATGTATTCCCCCCACCCATTCACTCCACCCATTACCCATCACCCCCCACTCATTCACTCACCCATTACCCATCACCCCCACCCATTCACTCACCCATTACCCATCATCCCCCACCCATTCACTCACCCATTACCCATCCCCCCCCACCCATTCACTCACCCATTACCCATCACCCCCCACCTTTTTCCCTCACCCATCCCCTCCCCCCCAACCCATCACCCCCCACCCATTCACTCACCCATTCACTCACCCATTACCCATCACCCCCCACCTATTCCCTCACCCATCACCCATCACCCCCAACCCATCACCCCCCACCCATTCACTCACCCATTACCCCATAGCCATTACCCATCACCCCACCCATTCACTCACCCATTACCCATCACCCTACATCAAGGTTTTCCTCAATTAGAGAGAACTGCAACTCCGAAATGCCAGGGTCGCGGGCAGTTTTTAATAAACAATTTGGTGAAAAGTTGGTCAACTTGAAAGAAAAATATGGGCTTATTCCACTGCATTTAAAAACACAAAAGTATAATATTAAAAACGATTTTCTTCTATATGTATATTGTATAGAAGCCTGATTCTGTAAAACATTGTATAAAACCCAAAATAACCAAGGAGGTTATAGTTGAGGAGGCGAGGTAAATGCTACTCTATGATATTATATAGTCAATAACGAATGTTTTAGAAGTTATCTATACCAAAGGCGTCATATTTTCCTGTTATTATTGTGTATCAATCAGATAGAAACCCCTGGAATTGCAATGAGTCGACGCGTGAAGTCGTAATGTTTTGATTCATCTCCCCGCCACAATCCCCCGCCCACCACTCCCCGCCGCGGCACGTCGCCTCCACAATTATAGCCTACATTGTCGCAGAAACAAGCCGTTTTTCGGCATTCTTTATTCTTCGTTTTTCCAAGGCATTGCTTATTGTATTTTGACAAGCGTTTGCCAGACCAGCATACTGTCTTAGAAAACAGTGTAAACATCGCCCAAATTTTACATGCCACAATATACATGTAAAAATATATTAAGCTCTGCTACTCGAGGCGAGAAATTTTGGCATTAAAATTGCTATTATAGAACGTTCCATCGTAATGCATGTCATCCATATAATTAGTAGAACAACAGAAGAACTATATTTTTGGTATTCAGATGCGGTTGCATCAATGTTTATCGCGAATTTAATTTATGAAAAATATTAGTCGCGGAGCCAAAACACAAGTAGACCAACCTTTTGGGAGTTAAAACTGCTAGCGACCACTGGCATTTCTCGAGTTTCATTCATTGGAATTCCTCGCAACCCACTTTTTTTTCACATTTTCGCTAATAGGCTGCTAAAAAAAAAGAAAAAAAAAGTAAATCGGATCATCTTATAAATGGGCTTATGACCTTCCCCTGGTCAACCTGTTTCCCCAAAAATGTGCCATATGAGGTGTTTGCGCCACGGGGGGGAACCTATCCACTACACACAGGGACAGACAGACACACTTTCGCTTTATTATTATATCTCTCTCTCTCCTCTCTCTCTCTCTCTCTCTCTCTCTTCTCTCGTCTCTCTCTCTCTCTCTCTTTTTTGTCTCTCTCTCTCTCTCCCTTCTCTCATTCCTCTCTCTCTCTCTCTCTCTCTCTCTTTCTCTCGTATGTTATTCGTATTTTCTTTTCCTACCCTTTCTTCTTTTTCTTAATCTTTTTTTCCTTTTCTTCTTTTCCTTCATCATCTGAATTTCCTCCTCGTCCTCCTCCTCCTCGACTTCCTCCTCCTCCTTCTCCTCCTCCTCCTCCAAATAGCCATTCCAGGCTATAAGACATTCCTAAATTGTCGTACGCATAAAGCAGGTGGAGGTGTCATTCTTTACATTAAAGAAAATTTGCAAGCAATCGAAATCGATAAAGTAAATAAATATCACTATGACTCAGTCTACGCAAAGATTAAGCTAAACGGTAAATTGCTAACTATTGGGACAATATATCGTCCTCCCAAATCTAACGGGGAAGTCGATGGCCTCCTCTATGACGAGATAAAGTCAGTTGTCAACAATAATAACGACAAAATTATATGTGGAGATTTTAACCTACCTCGTATAAACTGGAATAATAATTCTGCTGATAGAGAAGGTATGCGATTGCTTGATATGGTGAACGAAGTATATTTAAATCAGGTGGTCCGTGAGCCTACAAGGGATAATAGTATCCTAGATTTAGTTTTCACTACCGACATTGATCTGATTGATTACTGCGATATAGGTGAACATTTGGCAAACAGTGATCACAGGTTAATCAGATGCGGCATAAATTGCAATGTAGACATCACAGAAAGTCGGTTATTAGTTCCCAATTAAAATAAAGCAGATTTCACGAAGATCAGCAGGGTACTAAGCGAAGTTGATTGGGTTGATCTACTAAACGGTAATAACGCCGAAAACATGTGTAATTTATTCACAAATAAACTCCAATCGGTGGTTGAAAAACATGTTCCCATGATAAGAAAACGTCTAAATAACATAAAAAAACCCAGTTGGATACTAATGAGATTCAAAAAATCATTGGCAGTAAGCGACGAGCGTATAAAGTTTTTCAAGCGATCAATGCGGACTGCGATTCTAGAGAATACAATGACGTAAAACGTCGTTTTCAAAGGATTAATAAAGACTAAAAAACCGAGTATGAAGAAAAAATTGCAAAAGGAAACCAAATGAACCCGAAAAGGTTCTTTCAATACGTTCGAAGTAAGAAAACCGTCAAAACAGTATTGGGCCACTGAAAGATAAAATTACATCTTTGGGAATGAATAAAGCATTTATGCGTACTAATGATTACTTTAATGCGGTATTTATTAAAGAAGACAAGCTCCATTACCAGAACCAGTAACCATGTATGCGGGGCTCGAAAGGATAGATTGGAAATAGGAGAGAAAAACAGTAAACGAAATAAACAAAGTATTTGCAGAACTCGACCCAGCAAAATCCGTGGGGGTGGACAAATTTCGCCGCGATTACTTCGCGAATGTCGCAGGTCAACTTTCGCTCTCATTAAAGATTATTCTCAATAAATCGCTTAATGGACAAAAATGTTCCTAGTATGTGGAAAATTTGGGTAATGTGACAACCCATTTCAAGGAAGGGAGTAAGAGCCTAGCAGTAATTATCGCCCAATTGTCTAACGTTCGTGATTGTTAAAATATTTGAGAAATATTGCGGGATAAAATAGTGTCTTTTTCTCGATGAAAATAACTCTATACTAAAATCCCCCGCATGGATTTTGAAATAAAAGATCCTGCTTAACAAACCTACTCGATTTTTTAATGTCATTTATTCAAACTGGGACTAAAATTCCCTCGGTGTAATATACCTTGATTTTCAGAAAGCCTTCGATACAGTTCCCCATAAGCGACTGTTTACCAAGCTAAGGGGACATGGCTTAGGGAGCAAATTTTGTTTCATGGATTGGCGATTGGCTTTTCAAATCGTAAACCCCGGGTATTTAAAAAATGGCGAGGCATCTGATTGGTTAGATGTTACTATGGGTGCCTCAGGGCTCGGTCTTGGGTCCTACTCTTTTTCTGATATATATCAACGATCTGGACTGCGGACTTGTATCTAAAATATCGAAATTTGCAGATGACACCAAATTAGGCGGTAAAGCATAACTAGAGAAAACTGCGAACTCATACAAAGTGATCTCGACAAACTATCAGATTGGAGTGATAAATGGCTATTAAAATTCAATTCCGGGTATATGTAAAGTAATGCATATAGGGAACGTAACCTCAAATATAACTATCAAAT
>JACEEZ010019538.1:33544-43800 GCA_016584305.1 Chionoecetes opilio | reverse complement strand
GAAGCATCATGGCTCCGCGGTGGTCACGGCTACGCAAGGTGTAAGGCAGGGACTGTCTACCTCTTGTTTCTTGTTCACTATATTTGTTAATGAATTGATAAAAAGAATAAAGAATGCATGCCAGCCTGAACCCTTTCTACAATGGTTACATATATTACTGCTAATGGACGATACTGTTTTATTGTCAACGACACGGACTGGTATTATGAATAAACTGGATGTATTGCGCATTTTTTGTCATGAGTATGGTATGAAAGTGAATGTTGGCAAGACTAAATTTTTTGTCATAAATGGTGAGGCTGGTGACAGGGAACCGCTGTGTGTGGGTGACATAGTGGTGGAGCACTGTGACAGTTATGTATATCTGGGTTCCCCCTTTACATGTGATGGCTCTGTTTCATCGGCAGTGAAAGAACATGCCAAGGTAAAGATCTGCCAAGTTTTGAAATTTGTTTCTTTTATAGAAAAAAACAATTGTGTTCCGTTCATCGTTAAACGTCGAGTGTTTGATGCAGCCCACACGTCGTCACTTTTGTATGGATGTGAATCGTGGTTCGGTGCCGACACGAAACCTGTTATTAAACTGTACCACTGGGCTATGAAAGCGTTGTTAGGGGTAAGAAAGAACACATCTAATCTTGTCTGCTATGCTGAACTGGGGTACCCGACTTTATCAGACTTTTTACAACATAAAACAGCACAATTTTTTTCATAGGTTATGGCTAGAAAGGTCTGGCACGGAGGATGATCCCTTTTCTTTTGTTGTTAGAATTTATATTGCAATGAATACACCTGTTGCCAAGATTATAAATAGATATACCCGAGATGAAGTCACGGACATGTCCTTATTGGTAGGAAATGTACATAGGGCTATTTTGTCGTCAGATACGTCGAGATGTAATGTATATATGGACATTAATCCTACGATGAGAGTGCATGATGTTTATAAACAAAGACATACAGTAAATGATCTGCACAGTCTCGTTCACGAGATTCAGAGTTTCAGGGCATTCACTGGCTATTGAGACGGGACGGTGGAACAGGCGGGGGCGTGGTCGCCTTACTGTGGAGGAGCGTGTATGTGTGTGTGGCTCAGTCCAGACCAAGGAAGCTAGAGAGACAAGGAAGTCTTTGTGCAATCGGGGCAGGTGAGGCCAGACTTCCTGCCCTGTTTTCCATCTAGATGGCAGTAGCGTCGGCGGTGAGCGTCGTCTACAACGGAGCGCTGTCAGCGCACAGGTGGCGGTACATGTAAACAAACACTCATTGGCCAGACAACACCGTAGCAATGCCGCCTACAATTTCCCGAAATAAGTGTTGTGTTTGTGGCAGGAGGAGGGCTGCACTTCACGGAACAAGACTTCATATATTTCCCAAGGATTCTAGGAGGTTAGTAACCATGAGTGAATTGAATTTGTATCTAAAAATGACAATACTGATGTTGTCTCAGTCCCGGGATGATCAGCTGGCAAGTATATTTACTTCTACCGTATTCACAATTCTACAGGGGGCTAGCAGGCCTGTAGATCAAATCTATTTGCACATTAAATATGATATTGATCGTGAGTTGAAGGTTATCGTTAGAGGTTCGATTCTCTCATGAACCATCGGTAAATATTCGGTAAACCGCACAGGTATACCGCGCTGACTAGCTACCCCGCCCGGATAGCTACCCTGCCACGACTACGCACGTGCGGCAGATAACGTCACACAAATAAAATTTCAGATACATTAAAAACACGTCAAAACTATTATTAAAAACTAAGTTTCGTCTTCGAAGACAGTGATGCCAAAAAACTAATATTTTGCACTTAATGACTAAACCTTTTAAAGAAACTAACCCTAACCTACGTATTTTTACCAAGGTATTAATGCGTTAATAATGTTTTGGTATATTCAAAGAGTATTTTTGGTTGAAAATTGCACTGAAATAATTATATTGATTTTTATGGTTAATCTGCATCTTTTCCATGACTATTCCAATGCTATGCTTTTGTCATGTCATTATGCTTAAAACCAATATCATTGCAGACAGCTGCAGTGGGTGCAAAACCTCAACATCGCCTATGTGAAACACACCCAGGTGGTGTGTTAGGATCACTTTGAGTCTCAGCACATAGGCATGAAAGGGCACCTACTGAGCAATGCTGTTCCAAGGCCTTCAAGTATGTAATGCAGTTGTGGTTACTTAGTTTGTTATATGTCTCCTTTATCACCAAGAGGTATTTATGTTAGCTGATTAAAAGTTTTAATCAGTAGTTACCTGAATATTTTGATAACATATTATAACATTACGACATCTTGATTTTAATGGTGTGTGAGTAATTACATTCCTTATTGATAGACTAATTTATGAATGCTCATATATGGATAAGATTTATGTAACTTTTTATTCTAGATAATATGATTTGATTAAGATGTGATGTGATTCTCCAATAATTTGTAAACTGCATATTTTTCATAATCATGTTTGTGCAACCTTCACATTCTAGTTTTCCACATCATGATGAAGTAGTACTGTACACAGGACAGTCATAAGTTTTTGCAAACTAATATCAAAATCATAATCATTCATGGTATCATATGTTCCTCCAAACATGACATTATTTTCATTTTACTGTAGGCCTAGATGCCGGTGAGGTGCAGACTTCTCCAGGAATTCTAGGTAAGATGTCATGATAGCTTGAAGCTGCTTGATGAGTAGACAAATCACATTAGGTATCACAAATGTCTGGGTAGACATTAACCGCACCATGGTTATAATGAAGTGTTTATGTTTATGTACAATACTGGCCACTTAGGTTAACCAATAAAGACAATTTATGTAAATTGGAAAAAAGAAATACACTTGCATTTAACACTGTTCGTTAGCATGTTTGGAATGATTTTCTTTACACCTTACTTTTTTTCCACAGCAACAGAAGAGACCAAGGAAGACATAGCATTCTCAACACCCGGTTTTGGATGTTCAACAAACGGATGATGGTGCAAGCACATCTTATGCAGGACTGCCAAATTATGGTGAGCTAGAAGCCAATAATTCTTTAAGTATATGTTTTGTATTCTTTGTCATCACATCGCACATAGCAGTAAAATCGATTAATACAAATAATAACAATTAATTAGAATTTGTTCGTAACCTCGATTTTATTTATTTTATTTCAGATTTGTATGCCACAGATTTTGGCGTGGCTGAAGAGATGCCTCATGAGCTGCTGCCTGTCCTGCCACACCCTGCTGTCCCCCAACCTTTGCCACCACAATAATCATTAAGTACATATAATTTGTGTGATGCACAAGGTGATTACATGTGTTTGTGTGTATGTATATATATATATATATATATTATCATAGGGTAGAAGGATATGATTATGATATAATTTCTTTAAGTGATGACTTCTTTACAATGATAAAACAAGGGAGATACCATGTTTTCATATCAGTCATCATCCATAATCACCAACTAAATTTGTTCATAAAGGAATAAAGCATTTTCAATCCATTAATCATATGAAATAAATTCCCAGAGACACAAACTAAATTAAGTGTCTACAAAAGTTCTTCAGTTTTGTTCAGGAGAGCAGATGCCACTTTACCTTATGGCCTATAGGGACATTAATTTCTTCACCATAAGTTCTTCTCAACCATAGAGTATGTAAATTACATCAACAATGGCTATGTCATTACTTTGCCCAATTATTCCTATTTTTTCCTACCCTATTTTACTATATAATGTACCTTATGACAGGTTGTGGCTACTCAACAGTGCGACAGGACACCACGGATTCATGATGCTGATGGAAATCAGCAGGGAAATCAACCCACTGGCGCTTCCGGAACACGCAAGCAAACACACATCAAACCATGTAAGTGCTATCACATTTGAAATTGTCCAGAGAATAACAAAGGATGACAGGATATGTCAGGTGCGACAGAAGTTGTGTGCACAATTCTTTTATTTTCCAGTCAGACTTTTACTGTGTTTGTGTCATGTTGTATATAATATTGTTTGCCTTCATAATATAGTCCAAAATTATAATAGTGAATTTTAATGACTTTTCAGGTGTGAATGAAAAAGAGGTCAATCTTCAATCTGGTGTCATAACCACATATATGTTGCTAATACTATGAATACATTCTGCCTTTCAAGTCACCTCATAAAAAGACATTCATATCAAGGGAACGAACAGGCCATGGTATATATATATATATATATATATATATATATATATTTTATTATATATATTTATATTATATATATATATATATATATATATATATATATATATATATATATATATATATATTTCTTGTATGTATGTGTGTGTGTATATACACCAAGGAAGCATATATACACACTAGCACATTATTGCTATTATTTGATATATTAATTGGTGTGACATTGACTGTATTTTATTTTACAGGGATCAGAAAAATGTTGTTGCTGCAATCAACAACACGCAGACTGCGGAATCGTCTGCATGCAGCCCAGAGAGCTGTCTGCAAGATGCCCCACCTTAATAAGGGCTGCAGCCAAATTCTTAGACCCAAAAGTGTGTGAATTTTTCAGGACACAGTTGTTGCACAGCTTAACAAAAAAGAAAGGATTCAGATATGGGGTGTATGCGAGGATATTTGCTTTGCTGTTCATGGTAAGTGACATTAATGCCTGAATTCTGCTTTTATGTTTATTGCAAGTGACATTAATGCCTGAATTCTGCCTTGCTGTTCATGGCAAGTATCATTATTGCCTGAATTCTGCCTTGCTGTTCATGACAAGTGTCTTTATTGCCTGAATTCTACCTTGCTGTTCATGGCAAGTGTCTTTATTGCCTGAATTCTGCCTTGCTGTTCATGGCAAGTGTCTTTATTGCCTGAATTCTGCCTTGCTGTTCATGGCAAGTGTCTTTATTGCCTGAATTCTGCCTTGCTGTTCATGACAAGTGTCTTTATTGCCTGAATTCTGCCTTGCTGTTCATGACAAGTGTCATTATTGCCTGAATTCTGCCTTGCTGTTCATGGCAAGTATCATTATTGCCTGAATTCTGCCTTGCTGTTCATGGCAAGTGTCTTTATTGCCTGAATTCTGCCTTGCTGTTCATGGCAAGTATCATTAATGCCTGAAATCTGCCTTGCTGTTCATGACAAGTGTCTTTATTGCCTGAATTCTGCCTTGCTGTTCATGGCAAGTGTTTTTATTGCCTGAATTCTGCCTTGCTGTTCATGGCAAGTATCTTTATTGCCTGAATTCTGCCTTGCTGTTCATGGCAAGTGTCATTATTGCCTGAATTCTGCCTTGCTGTTCATGACAAGTATCTTTATTGCCTGAATTCTGCCTTGCTGTTCATGGCAAGTGTCATTATTGCCTGAATTCTGCCTTGCTGTTCATGACAAGTATCTTTATTGCCTGAATTCTGCCTTGCTGTTCATGACAAGTGTCTTTATTGCCTGAAATCTTGTTTTATGTTAATTGCAAGTGTCATTAATGCCTGAAATTTGCTTTGCTGTTCATGACAAGTGTCATTATTGCCTTAAATTGCTTTGCTGTACATGACAAGTGTCTATATTGCCTGAAATCTGCTGTTATCTACTGGTCTGTGCTAGTGCATGTTATACTTGACATTTGCTGTGATGCTGTTTTCTTTGTAATGCCAAATCTGGCTGGGCAAGTGGAATTTGCATAGACTTACACCGTAAATTCATGTAGTTTATTTATCTACATTTCTGGCGCCTGTTACCAAGAACTACCCTAGGGGATGGCTGCAACAATCTCCTTTTATTCCTGTCCTTACATTCCCTCCTTGCATGCTCTAACCCTCTCATTCTCCTCACACCATTTTTCCAAGATCAGTAGTACAAGTTACTTTTCACCAGTCTTTTTCCTGGTGAAAAAGAATGAGTTTAAAATTAAAATATTTACCTTAAAATGTAATGATTTTTTAATATAATAGTAATGCAGTAGTCAAATATGTTCATAATTATTCGGGCTATGTTATTGTAGTGTTAAGGTGATGTTTTCGGAGATAAATTTTATGAGTATTGTACGACCCAATATGTAATGGTTTTTTCATAATTATATTTGTTGGGGTTTTTTCGGAGCAAGATAACCTTTTGGAAAAACAACTAGTGTTATTGTATAATGATAGGTACCATTGTATATGTTACTGTAATCTTAAATTATAAATGTGATTCTGTTTTCTTGTAGTCAATAAACTAAACTAAACTGTGTGTGTGTGTGTGTGTGTGTTGAAATACCACTGAAATATTTCACTTCGTTACAGATGGTTCCCCTGACAATGTGATCGTGTCCCCTCCCTCCGTCAGCTTCGGTAAGTGCTTATTGGGCCGCCGCCGCCACCCGCCCTCAACGCAACGCCTTCATCCCTCACTAACCCAGCGCGTGCGTGCGTGCGTGCGTGCGTGCGCGCACACACACACACACACACACACACACACACACACACACACTGCATTAATGTGCTTCGTGACATACATTTTTCTTTATAGAGATTTATTTTCACACGAATCAAAATGTACAATCTAAAAATTAATGTGAAATATATGTTGTTTCAAAGCATGAGTAATTTCCAAATGAGAACGAACAAAAGATAAAAAGATATATATATATATATATATATATATATATATATATATATATATATATATATATATATATAATATATATATATATAGTATATATCTAATAGCAGTCTATCTGTCTCTTTACTATTTATCTAATATAATACATAATATTCCTAGTACATACAAACTATTTTTAGATTGCTCTGCCAGTAAGCCGCAGTTCTTCGGATTCGGAAACAGTCTCCAGCTCCAACCCTGAGAGCCGCCATGAAGTCTCGGGGGTGACGTGGCCCTGGATGGTGGGTGGCGCGCAACACTCATGCAGAATGTGGCATCAGATCTGATTATATGATTGTACTTCGTACTTGAAATGCTTATATTATCCCTCAGGCTTTGGTTGGCCGGAAGGAGAGTGAAGGCAATAATTGGTTATGCGCAGGCATGCTGATCAATGAGCACTGGGTGCTCTCTGAAGCCTACTGCTTCCAGGACCTGTTATATATACCTAAACAATAATGATTTGTATTATTTGAATCATAAATTCTGAAAGTGTCTGCATCTCGTCCGTGCAGGACAAAGCGTGTTATTTAGTGGTAATGCCGTGTGTGGGTTTGCCGTGCGTTGCCTTGCAGGGAGGCGGCCGTGGTGCGCCTGGGGGAATACGACTTCAACGACGACCACGACGGAGCGACTCCCCAAGACTTCAGTGTGGCGGAGGTCGTCCCCCACCCGGACTACTCCCCGCCACAGGCCTACCACAGCCTCGCCCTCGTCAGACTCAGCTCAAAAGTCGCTCTTCAGGTCAAATCATACAAGTTGAATTTTTAATCAATATAAAAACTAAACTGTGGTGAGTCACACCACACCTGGCTAATCCTCCAGTAGTCTCGACCTGACCCTCCTTCTTAATCTCGACCTCAGCCGTCAGGTGTCAGGTCTTGAGTATCGGGGCCCCCTTTATAAAGAGCCTCGTGCAGAGGCAGAGGAGTTAGAGCTCAACCACTGTACCACACACAAGCTCTGTCCACAGTCTCCAATAAACCAACCATCAACCCTGGGTGTCTATTTATCAACCATGTAGGTGACAAGGTCACTACAGTTGGTGACCTACGGAGTGACCAGACACACCCAGGGGGGGGCCTGCCCCTCGCCCCCCCATCACGCCTACCACGCCAGCGAGGCCCCTCGCCCGCCGCAGCCACCTCCTGCCGCGCTGCCACGCCGCCACGGGCGGCCTTCACCCCGCGTCCTGCCGCCACCACGCCGCCTACCACGGCTCACCAACGCCCGCGGCCTGCACCTCCTGTCTCATGTCGCGCTACCCACAGCCACCTCGTGCCGCGCTGCCTGGGCTCACCACACGCCACCCGTCTTCCCAGCCCTGCCTCCTGGCGCCTCGGGCTACTCCTCGCTCCTGCTGCCTCACGCTGCGTCCTGCTGCCTTCCGCTGCCTCCAGCAAGGCCCTGCAACGCACGGGCACCGCATCCCGCCGCCTGCCGTCCACGAGCCTGACGACGCCACGGCACGCTGCTCACCTCGGCCCAGCCCTGCCGCCACCCATCTCAGCGCAACCCACACACGCCCTCCTACGGCTTGTGTCCCACGCCCTGCCACCCAGCCCTGCCGCCGCCCCTGCCGCCACCCCTGGTGCTGCCCCTCGCCGCCGTCACCGTCACCAGCGCCACTAGCCGCCCACGCCCACGGTCCAGCATGCTGCCACGCTACGCCTGACGAAGCCATCTAAGGGCACCATCAGCCCAGTCTCCTGCCGCCAAAGTGCTACTCCTCGCTCCTGCTGCCTCACGCTGCGTCCTGCTGCCTCCAGCAAGGCCCTGCAACGCACGGGTACCGCATCCCGCCGCCCGCCCTTGCCTCCTGCCGCCACGTGCTACTCCTCGTCCTCCGCTGACTCCTGCTCCCTGACGCTGCTTCCTGCTGCCTCACGCTGCGTCCTGCAGCCTTCCGCTGCCTCCAGCAAGGCCCTGCAACGCACGGGCACTGCATAGCAACACAAGCTATCTTGGGAGCCGATTGCCTTGGACACTTCGCTTTCCCACGAAGACACCTTGCATCGCAAGCCTCCTCCAGATCTTGTGACAGCAATCACAGCAGCAGCGACCCTCGGCACCTCCTTTCTGATCTTGCAGCTACCGCTGCAACGTGAAGACTGGACAGTTGCCCTACCTACATTACCTCGGCACTTGGCACCTCTGTTTTTTTTTCATAAGTTTTATATGTATAATATTTTTTTTTTTTTTGAGGAAGGAGAGTACTGTGGTGAGTCACACCACACCTGGCTAATCCTCCAGTAGTCTCGACCTGACCCTCCTTCTTAATCTCGACCTCAGCCGTCAGGTGTCAGGTCTTGAGTATCGGGGCCCCCTTTATAAAGAGCCTCGTGCAGAGGCAGAGGAGTTAGAGCTCAACCACTGTACCACACACAAGCTCTGTCCACAGTCTCCAATAAACCAACCATCAACCCTGGGTGTCTATTTATCAACCATGTAGGTGACAAGGTCACTACAAAACTATCATCTATTTGTTCTTGGCAAATCGTACATTACATTAATGCATTTTTTTAACTGGGTAAAACATTGGTCCACAGAAGAGCGTGAGTCCCGTGTGCCTGCCGTGGGGCGCGGCGGCCAACACAGACATCACGGACACCAAGGCGAAGCTGCTCACTTTTGGTAACACATTTGGTGGTAAGTTTTGCTATACTACCAACTTCAGAAAATTGATTCATAATCTCGAATGAAATTGAAATGGTGAAATGTTCCATATCTAATTCTTATCAACAAATTTTCCACAACCCATGGCATCACAACGCAAGGATCACACTTATCATGAATGGTAAACACAAACTTCTTCCACAGGTGTTAACTCCAACTCAGTCCTGAAGGAGATCGAGGTGACGGTGTTCCCGCTGGCTCGGTGTGTTCGCAGCTACTCCAAGCTGTCCCAGTACTACCACACCTGGCCTCAGGGCATGGGCCGCGAGACCCTGTGTGCCGGGGATCCGCACGGCGTGAAGGACGCTTGCATTGTAAGCCTGCCACCACACTGACATCATGTATGACTGGCTGGATAACCTGATGATATGTGTGTTTGTGAGTGAGGCTCTTTGTGAGTGAATATTTGTGAGGCTGCTGACACCAGGTTCACCTTTGCCAACGTCGTGAACATTGACCTTGACCTCACCCGCCACCTCCACCTCCACCTCCACCTCCTCCTCCTCCTCCTCCTCCTCCTCTCCATCCCGTGAAAAACCACGTGCAATTTTTCTATGTTGCACCGTGTTCCTTCCATTCCTGTCGGCTTCGACTATTCACTAGAAGGATTGGAGGTTGAGGAGGAGCTTTATCCTGAACTATCCTATGTCGCTCCCTGTAGGTAATGTAGTGCAGATATTCACAAACAACCTCGTAAAGCGCAACATATGTGGTACTATTTATTGTTCCTTGATATTTCTTCTTTACCACCTCCTCCTCCTCCTCCTGCCTCCAGCCAACCTCCTCCTCCTGCTGTCCCTTGCAGCCTGTTTGTACCCGTGAGAAAAGGCGCCACAAGAATGATACATAGGAGCCCTCTGCCCTTCTTTCACCAGGTTGGGCTGACAAAAAACCTTTTCATAATGGTTTTAGTAAAAATCCCCTGGCCATTCACAGAAACC
>JACEEZ010019538.1:0-30596 GCA_016584305.1 Chionoecetes opilio | reverse complement strand
GGGAAACCGCGAAAAAAAGGGGGATTTACCTGTAACCAACTTTTCGAAGTCCCGGGTAAACATTGCTTTAAAAGGGGAAAACCTTTTTTTTAAACCCCCTTCGAAAGATAAGCTGTCGGCTGTGTTCCTGAAGACTACGTTTGGTATTAGAATATATCTGGATTTAGACTTGTATTGTGGATCAGTGTGCGATACTTATTCAACATTTTGGGGCGCATCTTCCGGACAAGGAAGGGCAAGGCTTTCCTGGCCAAGGTCTCACTAACACCTCAGTCTCTCCTGTACAGGTGTCGCCCCCCAGCCCGTCACGGACATAGCACCGCCACCACCAACATTCCGTGAGTATTAACCGAACACAACAGTCGCAGTGAATAAATGAGAAGAAAAAAAATCGTCTAGATATTACCATCAAGATGTGACACGAATCATTTTTCTTTACAGAATGTGGAAGAAATACACATCATTTCCTCGAATCATCCTTTAGCTTCGTAGATGATAAAAAGATATTTGTAGAACCTCAAGATTATAACCCCGCCATATACTACAACGAGACAATAACACTGGCGAACGGTGTCGGGGCTGAGAGGGCCGATAAGAATGCATGGCCTTGGATGGTAAGAGAGAAAAGTTTTTGATTCTATTAATATTAGACTCAGTGACTTAAATGAATCACCTAGCAGCAAGTGTCGTGTTTCCTGTACAGGCGCTGGTTGGTGAGCGGCAGGGCGAGGCCATCACATGGTTCTGCGGGGCAGTGCTGATCAACGAGCACTGGGTCCTGTCTGCCCTCCACTGCTTCTTCCGCAAGTGAGTGACGCACTAGTCCAGTCAAAATACGAAAAAAAAAACCTTTACCCTGAACAAATTCCAAGAAAGCGTTTTATTGTTTTTTTTGGTAGTATTACATGTAGGGAAAAACATACTAAAAGTTTATCAAAATATGGTTACCACAAAGGGTCCAAATGTGACGTCAAAGAATATGGCCCCCAAAAGCTATAAAATTTTAAGGGGGATCTTTTCCCCTATCGGGCAATTTTTTTTGTTATTGAACCTACAAACGTGAAAGTTGGTATATATACGTAAAATTTAATTCTAAGAACTTTTTGTTCATGAAAAAAAATATAAACTCGAGACCTTTTCACCTTTCTCTGATGAAATGTCTCTTCGCAACATTATCACCGGTGTCAATGCAAATAAGGATTGAATGTCCATAACGTTTCCCATTGGCAGAGAAATAGTGGCAACAATGGAGGGTCAATCACTGTTTTCAGTTAAGTACAAAGTGGTCAATGAAAGCCAAGACCCTGGCATCTAGTGTCCCAGTTGACGTTGCTAAGGACAAACAATAGCCCCCGCTTTTTTGTTCCAAAGGTTTCTTGTGGGGGTCCAAACGCTGATCTTTCCCTTGATGAGGTGTGGCCATGAACTTTCACCATACCCACATCCCTTTTTGAGGCAAAACATCTTTTACGCAAACCAAACAAAGCACAACTGATGGCTGCTATAAAAAGAACAGAGTTCAGATGACCCCAGTACTCAAGGATGAAACCAGAAGTGGAACATAATGTTCTTGACGGAGGTTCTCTTCTCCATCGACTGAATGGTCAGAAGGAAAGACATATTGTTCAATCGCTGACGACTATGCATCTTTCACAGTAAAGCACTATGGTAAGGCTACGATAGTATTTGATGGTTACATTGGAGGACCAAACACTAAGGACTTTACCCATCAGAGACGGCGCAAAATCGAACAAGTAACAAAAGTAAACCCATTGCGGAAGGAACGAAATTTGTCGGGAAAAAGGAGGAATTTCCCTTCTAATGTGGAGAACAAACAGTCTCTTATCAATCTGATTCACAACGCATGAAGGACAGAGGTTGCAACGTAATACAATCAGAGGGGGATGCAGATGGGAGATTGTTAAGGCAGCAGTGTCAATGTCATCCAACAAAAGGACTAGTCTCATGGCGAAGATACAGATCTATTGGTGTTGTTACTTCATCACGCGTCAACCAGCGAGGGCAACAAGCTTATTTCTACTGGGATAAAGGGAGTCCTGCAGCAGTATACGACATTAAGGTTATGAAGAAGTTGCTTGGAAACGATGTCTGCAGCAGTCTTTGTTCCTGCTGCATTCACGGGATGCGATACCACTTCCGGGGTTTTTTGGAATCGGAAAAAAAACTCGCTCTACAAAAGGGTTTTTGAAGGGAGACTCTGTCTTCAATAGCTGTGCTAAGATGTTTACCACACCTAAGAAAAACATAGCTGAGATTAAAGGGACGCGGGGTGTAAAGCGAGGGTTTGGCATTGTTCGGGCAAACCTGGAGAAATCTGTCTGCAATGAGGTATTCTAGTCTCTGCCGAAATTTGGGTTTCACCCAAAAAGCTTTTTTAAACACCTGAACGACTGCCACCGACCTCCTCTGAACGAAGTATCATCCCCTTTCGGATTTTACTCCAAGTGATGCTTTGGATGGACAATGGTGAGGCCATGGACACTACTGAATGGGGGATGGGAATTGCAGAACAGCAGTCTAGTTCCAGTGATGATGGAATATTCACCTGCGCCAGAAAAACTTCTGAAAATAATTCACTGCAATTGTTCTCGTGGTTGTAGTACACTTCGGTGCACTTGCAAAACACACGGACTTATCTTTTCACGGGTATGCGGACCATGTCAAGAAGGGCATTGTGACAATATGAGTGAGGAAGCAGTGTCTGATGATGAAAATAGAGACTATTAAACTGACAGGGTTATTCAGTGATGAAGTAGGTCTTAAAAAGACCCACTGTGTATTCTATAATTTTTAGAAATGTTACATGTATGTCATGACGTCATTGATGACGTCATGACCTCGCCTGTCCGTGTAGTTAGTATAAAACTTTGTATAAAAATTGTTATATCAACCATATATAGTATACAAAATGTAAACTCTTCTGTAAACCCACAGCTACAGCTTTTAAATAAGGAAATAGTGGGTTTTTTTTAGTGCGATGGCTGCATCGTCTTATGACGTCATTTTGTGAGGGCCTTTGTGGTGATCAATTTTTGGTAAACTTTTTGTAGTTGTTCCCCACAATAATGTATAGGGTATAGTCCCTCAAATAGTCCCCCAAAGTAAAAAAAATGAAAAAAATGATTTTTTTATTTTTTTTTATTTTTTTTATTTTTGAGGGGCTATAATTTTTTATCTATTTAGAAAATCAAAAAAAATCGCCTTGACGTTTCCCAGCGGCTTTATTCCTCTTTTTGAATGACACCTCTACCGGGCTCTCTCCGACTGATATTGACGGAGGAGTAGTCTTTGGGGGGACCCCCCCAAAATCACGTTTTTCTTTCGCTAACTCGTTTTCTATGCGTTTAAATCAAAATTTTCTATAAGACGACCCCTATTTTTTTACTTGTTTAATATGTACCAAATTTCAAAGATGTAGGTTTAATAATAAAGAAAAAAAAAATTTGGGAGTCGATCCCCTTAACATTTTATAGCTTTGGCGGCCATATTCTTTGACGCACATTTTGGACCCTTTGTGGTAACCATATTTTGGTAAACTTTTAGTATGTTTTTCCCTACATGTAATACTACCAAAAAAAACAATAAAACGTTTTCTTGGAATTTGTTCAGGGTCAAACCGTATTTTGACTGGACTACACACTGAGCATTGAATATTGGCTACAATTTCAGTAACAAAAGCAACCCACACAGCGCGCAAACACCTCCACCACCACCATGTTGTGGCGGCCCGTTTGAAGGTCAGGGTTTGAGAGGCCACACGTAAACTTACGGCTCTGGAAGGTAAGTTGATTTGGAGATATTACACTGCCACCATCCAAACTGTTGTGTTGGGGAACAGGAAAAGGTTCTTCACATCCTCAGGGGAACAGAGTTGCGGTCAACAGCTGTCGGGTGTGTTACCTTGGAGAAAGGGGCAGGATAATGATAGTTCCCTTATTACATTTTCTTGAATATTAAAGTAATCGTCCAGACACATTTTTTCTTTGCATAAGTATGTTAAATTTTCATTCAAAACACATAAACCACAAAAAATAATTAATTTCTTAGCCTAATTTCCGTAAAAACACGACTATTGTAGAAAGCCCGGTAAAAAACAAAACAGCCCGGTTCCAGCCGCCGCGAGAAACTTGTTGATGACGTCCCGGGAGGGCGACAATCTGCATCACACAGCCTGCCTCTCCCCCGACGCACAAACCATTTCCACACATTTATCGTGGCCGTATTGGTCGGAAACGGGTGATAAGCTCTTTGGAAAGACATAGCTTTCTTGCTGCACCCATAAAGAATGCAAGTATATGCCAAATCGCAAAAAATATATATCAGAAACACCATAAATTCTTCAATTACTACATATATTTCTGTGTTCACATGCTTCTGGATTACCGCGGGGGGGGGGGGGGGGGGGGTTGGAGATGCTTTGGGTAACGTCACCGAGCTATGGTGCGTCGTCTGCTAGTGTGCAGGAGCGTTTGGAAAGCTCGGGGAATTTGCAGACTTTCATTGCAAATTATTTAAAAAATGGGTGACTGGATGCAAAAAGTGAGAACATATTGTTGATATATTTGATAATAGCTATATTTAGACCGCATTAAATCAGGAATGATGAAATAGTCTGGACGATTACTTTAAGGTGAAACACACTGGGGCAAAAGACTGACTCTAGGACACAGTGATTCTTAAACTTTTTGGCATGTTACCCAGAGTCTGTGATGTCACCTAACCCTACCCCATTCCTTTTCAGTTATGTGAAGTTAAAGGAAAGAAAATATTGGAATGGCTTATTGTAATGCATTTTTATGGCCAGAGCCCTGGAACCAGACAATTTCCCCTCTAAAACTACTACTAACTTATCTACACACTACTACTATACACTACTACTATCCTTCGATTATTGAACACAATACTTTATTAATTTAACTTTTTTATATAAAATAAATAAGAAACTTTTTAAAATATTTATATATAATATATAATATATATATTATATATTATATTAAAATATATATAATTTTATAATATTATTTAAAATAAACTAATAATAAATATATATATAATATATAATATATATAAATATAATATATATTAAAAATATAATATATAAAATATATATATTATTATATATATAATATATATACAAATATTAATATATATATATTATATATAAAAATTATTATATATATATAAATTATATATTATATATAAAAAATATAAAAATATATAATATATCAAAATTAGTAATAAATTATATTTTTATCAATTTAATTATCATATAAAAATATAAAAATAATAATATAATCAAACAAATTAAAAATATTAAAATAAATATTTATTTTAAAATTATATAATAATAAATATAATTTGTTTAAAGGACCTGGTGTGACGTTTGAAATTGTAACAAAAAAATTTTTTTTAAATAAAAACGAATCAAAAAATCGGGAATAAAAAAATTTTTTATTATTATTTAATTTTTTAAAAAAGGATTTTTTTGTCGGGGGAAAAATTTTTTGGGTGTTTCGCTTTTCAAAAAAAATAAAATTTTTTAATTATGATTTTTGAAAAGCTAAAAAACCCCAAAACCGTGTTTCACCAAAAACTAAAAAAAACCCAAAAAATAAAAATTATATTTTTTTTAAAATAAAAAAAAAAGTTTTTTGTTTTAATTTAATAAAAATTTTAAAATTATTTTTTAAATTTTTGTAATAAATTTAAAATTATAAAATTTTAATTTTTTAATAATTTAGATTTTTAACTTTAATAATATTTAAATTTAAAAATTTTTTAGTTTATAAATTAAAAAATTAATTTTTAAAAAAATTAAATGTTTTAAAAATTTATATAATTAAAAAATAAATAATATATATATATAATATTTTAATATTTTAAAATATAAAAAATATAAAAATTTTATTATATATATATATATATATATAATTTTATATATATATTTTATATTTTAAATTATTTATTAATATATAAATAATATATATTTTATATATATAATATATATATTATATATATATATATATGTTATAATAAATATTATTTTTTTTATATAATTTTAAAAATATATATTATTATATATATATATTTATATATATTATATATATATATATATATATATATATTATTTTATAATATATATATTTTTTATAATATTATATATATATATATATATATATATATATATATAATATTTTATATATATTTTTTATATATAATTATATAAAAATATATAATATATATATATATATATATTTATAATATATATATAAATAAATATATATATATAAATAATAATAAAATAATAATATAAAAAATAATATTTTTATATATAAATAAATAATATAAAAATATTAAAATAAATATATATATATATAAAAAATATAATATAATAATATATATTATATATATATAAATATAAAATATATTAATTAAAAATTATATATATATATATATATATATATTTTAAATATATATATAATAAATATATAATATATAATATATTTATATAATAATAATATATATAAAAAATTTTTTTTAATATAAATTATATAAATTATAAAAATATATATATATATATTAAAAATATATATTTTATATATTAAAATATATATATATTATTATAGAATAATATATATATAATATATTTTATTATATAAAAATTTTTTTTTTTTTAATATATATATATATATATTATAATATTATTATAAATATATATATATTATAATATAACATATAAAACAATATAACATAAAAAATATATTATACATAATAATTATACATAAGTGTTTTTCTTGTTAGATTATCATGATTTTTCAGGGGCAGAGAACTCGGATACGGGGGTTTTGTTTATGCAACGTTCGCCAAGGCACTGGACATAGGCTAAAAATAGTTAAAATTTAAATTTGAAATGCTAAAAAGCGAAATCAAAAAAAATTAATTCTAAGAAACAATAAAATTTTTATTTTTTCAAAATTACTAACTAAAAATAAAAATAATTGACTTAACGGCCCTTGGGTGTGTATGCTGTCTGAGTTGGAGGGGAGAATGAAAAAATAGTTTTGGGGGGAATTTCAGTTGTGGGGGCGATCAAACCGGGGGGGAAATCAAAAACAGTGGTAGTCATTGGATAGTAGTTTTTGTAAAAATGATTTGGTTTATTAAGATCGGGGACAAGTGCTTGATGGTATAGCTTCAAATAATTAGGTCACTGGGGTAGTGTGCGGAAAGGATACTAAAGCATTCATAGAAAAAGGGTGATTAAACCCATGTGGGTGAGCGGTTTGAGATGCAAAGGTGAAAAAAAGGGGGCGACCAGTACGGAAAAACACTTTAGCTCAAAAAAGCTAAGGGTTAGTTTCCCTTTGTCGTCTCCCGACTATCTAGGTTACAACTAGAACTTTTGAATTTCAAATTTATTTTAGAAAAAAGGGGCTTTGGTATGGGTCTTTATTTTTAAAATGAGTTTTAGGGTAAGAGAATTTAGTAAAAATAAATTTAAAATTTTGAGTTAGGAAGTTTGGACTAAGTAGCCCTTTGAGTTTTTCCCGAATGGTGAATGAGAGGGCCCATAAAAGGGAGTTTAACATAGTGTGTGTCTAATAGGTTGGGGTTCGTTCGACTCTGGGGAACTTTTATTAAGAACTTTGGATGATTTTTAAATTTTAATTGAGGGGGTAGCCATTTTTTGGGAAAAAAAAATTGGGAAAGGGAATTTTGATCTCATTATCAAAAAAAACCCAATTAGATGGAAACAAGCACTGTGAGTAGGGTCTTAATAGTATTGTTTTAAAAAAGGTTTGGGGAAAAGAAGATATTATTTCCTAAACCATAAAAGTGGGTTTTTCTAAGATGAGGTGGAAAGGAATTATTTTACGAGTAATAGGAATCAAAAAAGGGTGTGATATGTTTTTCAATTTCATATGTGAATTTAAATTTTTTTGGGTCTGAAAATTTAAAGGTACTTCAGAAATAAGGGAAGTGCCGGTTTTTTTAAAAAAGAAAAAAAGTGTCTTTCTACTACTTTTATAATAAAAAGGTTTTAAAAAAAGTTTAGGACATTTAGACAGCCACATGTCCTCATGGTGAAAAAAAAAAGCTTTAAAAAATGAAGGACCCGGGCACGACCCCCAGGAAACACCTCAGTTTGGACAAAAAAGTATTTTTTTAAAAATAAATGGAGAGTCTTTAAGCAAAACGTTAAAAAATAGAAAATTTTTTTGTTAATAAGAAAAAGGGTACTTAGAAAAAAATTTATCAGTGTTTATTTCAATGTCTATAAAAGGGAATTTTTGTAAATAGTGAGGATGTCAAAATAGCCTTTACCGGTTGTTTACGTAATTTTTTTTAATTCATGTGAAAATTCAAAGGAGTTTAATTGTGGTTCGTTACTAGTTAATGGGTAAATTACGGGACGAAGTATTTAGTGGTAAGTTAAAGGTGCCTATAGTCGAGAAAAGGAGTAAGGGGGTTACTATTTATGTTTTTTTGGAAATCCAAAAAGGACACCAGGAGAAGAGCCAAGGAAATATATATAAAAAACATCTTTGTAATGATTTGATTTAAATATGTTCAAGGTAAAAGGAAAGTCTATTCCATTTTAGTGATGAAAGAAAAATTTTTGTAGCGAGGGTTAAACTTTTTTTTATCACTAAGGATGGATTTAGTTTTTTTAATGTACTCGTTTTATCTAAAATTACTGTACCCCCGTCCTTTAAAGGGGTTTGGATTAGGATAGTATCATCAGATTTAAAGGGGATAAGGGCATCAAATTTAATTTGTGGAGTTTTGGGAAGAATGTTTAAAATTTATTGAATTTGCGATATGAGAATGGGGAATAGTGGGATGCCCTTTAATTAAGTTATCCCAATCCGAATAAGTGTTTCTTGGCTTTTTATTTAAGGTATTAACAAGCTTCTCAAATGTTAAGTGTGTGACATAGTTTATATTAAATTTTGGAAGGCAAAAAGGAATCGAGTGAGAGAAATCTTTTTCAGCAGGAGTTAACGAACGGTTAGAAAGATTAATCGACTTATCCCTATTAACAGGTGTTCCCGGGAATCCCAGAGAGCACAGTTTTTTTATGACAAGTTTTGGCTGTTTCGAATTTTGATCATTCTAGTACAAACTATTTAAAAAGACAATTAAAATCAAAACCTGACAAAGGGGGTTTTTTAGATAGATTTTGTTTTTATTAAGTTTTTTTAAGTAACTGTAAAAGGTACTTAAAACAATAGAGGACTTTTAAAAAACTAAATTGATCTGAAAAACCCTTGTCTGGTGATTTTAATTGCTTTTAATAGATTTTGTACGTAGTAATCTCTAAATTCGAAAAAAGCCAAAATTTTCATAGGAAAAAACGTGCCTCAGGCATTTTCCCCGGAACACTTTTTAATAGGGATAAAGTCGAATTATCTTTCTAACCCTTCGTAACTCCTGTGAAAAAAAATTTTCCCCATGGATTACCTTTTGCTTACCAAAATTTAATAAAAACAGGGCAATCACTACTTTACATTTGAGAAGCTTGTTATAATTAAAATAAAGCCCAAGAAAACATTATTACGGAGTGGGATAACTTAATTCAAGGCATCTCCAAAATTGCCCATTTATCATATCGCGAATTTTAATGAATTTTTAAAAATTCATTTCCCCAAAAACCCCCCAAAATTTAATTTTATGCCCTTAATCCTTAAAATTTATGATACTATCTAACATAGACCGATAAAGACGCGGGGGACAGTAATTTAGATAAAAAAGAGAATTAAAAAAACTGAATCCACCTTATGATAAAACAAATTAAAGTCCTCGTGAAACACATTTTTTTTCATCACTAAAATGGAGGATAGACTTACCGTTTTCCCTTTGAACATTACTTAAACAAAAGTCATTTCTAAAGATGTTTTCCATTTTATATTTTCCAGTGGCTCTTCTCCCCGGTGTCCTTTATGGATTACCAAAAAAAAAATAAAATAGGTAAACCCCCTTCGTCCATCTCTACTAAGGCACTTTAACTTAACCCAGCTAAATACTTTGTCCGATAATTGACCCATTTCTAGTAAACGAACAACAATTTAAAAATCCCTTTTAATTTTCCAGAATTAAAAAAATTAACGTAAAAACGCGGAATGGCTAGTTTTTACATCCAATCACTTTTTTAAAAAATTTCCCTTTAAGAGGGGTATTGAAATAACATGATAATATTTTTAAAGCTACCATTTTTTTTAATTACACAAAAAAACAATTCTTGATTTTTTAAAGTTAGTATAAAAGACTCTCCATTTTTTTTTAACAAAAAAATTTATGGGGCCAAAAAAGATGGTGTTTCCAGGGGGTCGGCCTGGGTCCTTTATTTGCCAATGCTTTTTTATGTCACCCTGAGGGGCATGTGGCTGTCAATGTCCCAAACTTTTTAAAAACCCTTTTTTTTATAAACGAATGTAGACGACACTTTTTTACTTTAAAAAAAACCCAGAAATTCCCTTATTTTTGAAGTACCTTTAAATTTTCCCCCACCCAAATATTAAGTTCAATAGAAATTGAAAAACAATCATCATACCCTTTTTTGAATCTAGTACTCGTTAAAAAATAATTTCCTTTCACCTCAGTCTAAAAAAACCCATTTCACTGGGTTTGGAATAATATGCTTCATTATCCCAACCTTTTTTAAAAACAATACTATTTGACCCTACTCACAGATGTATAGTTTTCATCTAATGGTTTTTCCTTTTATAATTTAATCAAATTCCTTACCAATTTTTTTCCAAAACAATGGGTACCCCTCAAATTAATTTAAACAACATTTCAAAGTTTTAGATAAAAAGTTCAAACCCCGAGTCGAACGAACCCGAAAACCCCTATTAACCCAAAAACCCATGTTAAAAATCCCCCTTTTATGGCCAAACAGTTTAAACCTTTGGAAAAAAAAAACCAAGGTTACTTTAAATCACATCCCAACTCAAAATTTTAAATTTTTTTTATAATTCTCTTTCCAAGAATCTTTCAAATATAAAGACTCTATACCTAAAGCCCTTTTTTAAAAAATAATTTATGAATTCAAATGTTTAGTTTTAACGCTAGATACTCGGCGAGACGACAAGGAAACTAACCCTTTGGCTTTTGAGCATAAAGGTGTTTTGCACGTATGGTCGACCCTTTCTTTTACCTTTGCAAATCTGCAATGCCACACCACAGATTTAGACACCCCTTTTTTTATGAATGACTTAGATCCCCTCCAAGGACCTACCCCAGGACACAAATTATTAGAAGCAAACACAAGACTTTTCCCCGATCTTTTAAAAACCAAGCATTCACAACAACTAATATATCAAATGACTACCACTTTCGATTGCCCGGGCTTCGGTTTGATGCCCCCCACAAGCGAAAGTCACCACAAACAGGTTTATTCAGTCCCTACCCAATCAGACAGCAACACACCAAGGTCCGTAAGTACAAATTAATTTTATTTTTTTTTTTAGTAATTTTTGAAAAAAATGGAATATTTTTTTTTTTTTTTCTTAGAATTAATTTTTTTTGATGTTTGTTTTTAGCATTACAATATAAAATTTTAACTATTTTTTTGCCTGATGATGCCAAGTCCTTGGCGAAAAAAGTTTCATAAACAACCCCAAGTATACCGAGTGTCTTTGTCACCCTGAAAAACAGAATATACATAATTATAATTATATACATATTAATAAAAATATTTATATATATAATTATATTAATATTATATAATTATAATATATATATTATATATAATATATATATATATAATATAATATATTTAAAACGAAATATATAAATATATATAATATATTTTATATATATATATATTTTTAATAATAAAATAATTTTATATATATATTTTATTTAAAATTAAAAATATATATATATATATAATATATAAATAATAAAATATATTATAATAATGTATATATTATATATATAAATATTATTTATATAAAAATTTATATTAATAAAAAACGAAAGTGTGTCTGTCTGGTGTGTGTGTGTGTGTGTGGGGTGTGTGTGGTGGTTTTTGTGTGTGGTTAGGTTTCCCCCCCCCCGTGGCGCAAACACTCTATGGCACATTTTTTGGGAAACAGGTTGACCAGGGGAAGGTTTATAAAACCCATTTATGAGAGATCCGTCACTTTTTTTTTTTTTTTTTTTAGCAGCTATTAGCGAGAATTGTGAAAAAAAAAATGGGTTTCGAGAATTGGGGGGGAAACCTTGATGTAGGGGAGGGTAAGGGTGGGGTGATGGGTAATGGGTGTGAGGTGTGGGTTTAGTGAATGGGTGGGGGTGAGGGTGAGGGGAGGGGGAAAAGGTGGGGGGGATGGGTAACCCATAATAATATAAACAAAAGGGTCTCTCGTTTGGGTTTTCGTTTTTGTGTGTGTGTGTGTGTGTGTGTGTGTGTGGTTTGTGGTGTGTGTGTGTGGTGGTGTTGGTTAGGTTGCCCCCGTGGGCGCAATCAAATTGGCACATTTTTGGAAAAGGGGGACCCGGGGGAAAGGTTTTAAGCCCCAATTTTGAGATGATCATATTTTTTTTTTTTTTTTTTTTAGAGCCCCAAGCGATAATTGGAGAAAAAAAAAAATGGGTTGCGAGAATTGAGGAAACTGATGTAGGGTGATGGCTAATGGGTGAGTGAATGGGTGGGGTGAGGGGTTTAATGGGTGTGGGTGATGGGTGAGTGAAAGGGGTGGGGGTGATGGTTGGGGGTGAGGGTGATGGGTGAGGGAATAGGTGGGGGTGTTTGGGTAATGGTAAATAAAAGCGAAAGTGTGTGTCTGTGTGTGTGTGTGTGTGTGTGTGTGTTTGGTTATAGGTTCCGCCCCCGTGGCGCAATCACCTCATATGGCACATTTTTGGAACCGGGTGACCGGGGGAAGGGTTTTTAAGCCCAATTATGAGATGATCCGATCACTTTTTTTTTTTTTTTTTTAGCACCTATTATCGATAATTGTGAAAAAAAAGTGGGTTGCGAGAATGGAAGAACCTGATGTAGGGTGTGGGTAATGGGTGATGATGGGTGGGGTGATGGTAATCTGTGTGGGGTGATGGTGAGTGAATTGGTTGGGATGATGGGTGATGGGTGAGGGAATAGTGGGTGGGTGATGGGTAATGGTGAGTGAATGGGTGGGGTGGTGATGGGTAAATGGGTGAGTGATGGGTGGGGTGTGAGAGGTAATGGGTTGAGTGAATGGGTGGGGGAATACATACTTTTCTACATCCGTGATTTTCAGGAAAGTTAGAGGGGCTATCTGGAGATCCGTGTTTGGTGGCTTAGGCCCACCAAACACAGGTGGTGGGCCCAAAGCCCACCACTAATAGCCCTCCGCAGGAGCTAGCCAAAAGTCCGCCCGGAGGTGCGCTTTGCGGCTGTATAATAATATAAGCGAAACTGTGTCTGTCTGTCTGTGGGTGATGTGTTGTGTGTGTGGTCTAGTTCCGCACTCGCGTGTCGCAATCCCGCTCATATGCACAATTTTTGGAACACGGGTTGACGCAGGGAAGGTCATAAAGCCCCCTTATGAGATTATTCGATCCCTTCTTTTTTTCTTTTTTTTAGCAGCCTATTAGCGATAATTGTGAAAAAAAAAGTGGTTGCGATATGAGGAAACCTTTATGTAGGGTGATGGGTAATTGTAAGTGAAGTGGTGGGGTGATGGTAATGGGTGGGTGGGTGATGGTGAGTGTGAATCGGTGGGGTGATGTTGGGGGTGATGGGGTGATGGGTGAGGGAATAGGGTGGGGGTGTGGTTAATGGTAATATAAGCGAAAGTGTGTATGTCCTGTCTGTCCTGTCTGTGTTGTGTGTGTGTGTGGGGTTTGTGTGTTTGTGGTGTGTGTGGTGTGTGTGTGTCTGGTATAGGTTCCGCCCCCCGTGGTCGCAATCACCTCATCTGTCTCTTTTTATAACCGCGTTGACCAGGGGAGGTTTTAGCCATTATGAGATCGATCCGATTCTTTTTTTTTTTTGAGGCAGCCTATTAGCGATAATTGTGAAAAAAAGTGGTTGCGAGAATTGACGAAACCTGATGGTAGGGTGATGGGTAATGGGTAGATGAATGGGGGTATGGTAGACTGGGTGATACCGATAATTGGTGAAAAAAAAGTGGTGGGCGAGAATTGAGGAAACCTGATGTATGGTTATGGGTAATGTGTAAGTGAATGGGTTGGGTGATGGGTAATGGGTGTGGGGTGAATGGGTGAGTGAATGGGTGGGGGTGATGGGTTTGGGGGTGATGGGTTATGGGTGAGGGAATAAGGGGGGGTTGATGGGTAATGGGTTAGTGAATGGGTGTTGGTGATTAGGTAAGGGTGACGTGAATGGTGGGGGGTGATGGTAATGGGTGGTGAATGGGTGGGGTGTGATGGTAATTGTTAGTGACTAATGGTGGGGGGATACATACATTTCTACATCCATGATTTCAGGAAAGTTAGAAGGGGCTATCTGAGAGTCCGTGTTTGGTGGGCCGAAGGTCCCACCAAACACAGTGTGGGCCGAAGGCCCACCACCCATATCCCTCCGCCGAGCTAGCCAAAAGTCCGCCCGGTGTTGCGCTTTGCGGCTAGTATAGTAATATATATTATCTATATACATATATATACTATTTAATATATCAATATATATTATATATATATTATATACTATTATATATAATATATATATAGTATGATATATACTATATATATTATGTATATATACTATATATCATTATTACCTATATAAATATAATAGTTTTCTCTACCTAGTCATATTATATTGATATATATAGTATTATATATTTATTATTATATATATATTATCTACTCATATCTACACATAAGATACATATATATGTATATTTATATATATTATATATATATATATATATAATATTATATATTTAAAATATATTATAATAATATTCAGCGAAGTGTGTCTGTCTTCTGTGCTGTGTGTGTGTGTTTGTGTGTGTTTGTGGTATAGGTTCCGCCCCCGTGCGCAATCACCTCATATGGCCACATTTTTGGAACGGGTTGACCAGGTGAAGTTTTTAAGCCCACTTATAGAATTGGTTCGATCTTTTTTTTTTTTTTTTTTTTGCAGCCTATTAGCGATTATTGTGAAAAAAAAGTGGTTGCGAGGAATTGACGAAACCTTGATGTTAGGGGTGATGGGTAATGGTGAGTGAATGGTGTGATGGTAATGGTGTGGGGTGATGGGTGAGTGAATGGGTGTTGGGGGGTGATGGGTGTGGGGTTTATGGGTGATGGTGAGGGAAATGGGGGGTGATGGGTAATCTATATTAAACACTGGTGGAACAAATTTTTGTTGAGTTAGGTCTGACACTTGTTATTTCAGATAATTTTTGGGTGGCTGATCCTAAAACTGAGCTCGTTTTTCTCTATCACGTCAAGTTTTTTGAGACTGTTAGAAATTTTCGTTTTCCCTAAAAATATGAAAAATACTGTACATAACAGGAACAGTCTTTATTTTATAGAAAAGTTGCAATGTTAACATACATGAAAATGAAAGAAATAGGCATGAATAGAATGTTTTTATTAACATTATCATGTTTTTAGAAAGGATAAGGGCTATAATTGTGTGCTACAGTTAAGGTAAAATTTCGTTTGTAGCTTTGTCTGGATTTTCAACTTTTAGGACTATCGCGTTTGATGCTCCAACAATAGTCGCCGATCCATATGCCATCCCCTACCCTGGTAACGTTCTTCTATATACCTTCAATTCTTGTGAAATCGTTCACCTTGCTCGTCGCTAGCAGCACAAAAAGATTTTCCGGAAATTTGCAGATGCTATGCAAAAATGTACTTTAATACTCATGTTGCAACAGCGCTTTGGTAGCTCTCCAATAGTTTCTGAACAATTCTGTGTATTACTTGCCGTGTATTTCCAAGAAAGTTCTGACGACTCTTTGTCATAATGATAGCCAAACATTCTTTTAAGGTTGACCATAGTATCCAGAAGTTGAATGTTCATCTTTGGATGAGGCTGTCGAATTTGTGACCTCAAACACACGGCCTTGATTTTTTCAATTGACGTCCAGGAATGCCAAGATATGTACTTCAACAGTCAGCCATCAGTTTGCAATTGCTTTTACAAATTGTTTCTCATGATACCTATTTTTATGTGCTAGGTGGGAAATATTATTTTCTTTTCTCCTGTTCAACAAGTGGCTCATGGTAAAATGTTAGGATCTACGGTTTAAGATCAATCTTGAGGCCAATTCTTCCTGAACCCAATGCTTCTCTCGAGCTCTGCTATCCACATACAGACAGAAAGCCGATACTTTGTGTAGCCACGTTTTGACCAAGAAGGAAGAACATTTTTAAAGGTCACACAGATGATGCAATTTTGTTTGTCATATTGCTAATAACTCATGACTCTCTTTACATCTCCTATTCTTCACGAAGCAGACCGAATGCCCAATAGGGACTGCGCCAAACAAAATTGCCATTGTGTAGAAGAAACACACTTCAGCCCGCTTGAGCTATCAATAAATAATCGCATTTCATTTGGATTGTAGATTGAAATCCCTACTTCCTTCAGTAAACCAGGAATGTTATAGCAAAACCAAACCGCTGGTCTACTTCGAAATACTGCAATAAATGTACTTTCTCTGTTCGAAGTATAACCGTCAACTCCCTTGTTCAATTATGTTTTTCTCGTTCGTCTTGATCTATTATTTCTGAAGCTTTTTTGGATGTCCCCAGATCACGTGTGCTAATCTTCAACTCGTGCTGATCAAATCCCTACGAACTGAATCCTCGTGAATTTCAAAATCTTGCTCATTGCTGTCACTGCGTTCTTCAACATCACTCAGATCTTCTAGAGGAGGTAGTGTTCGAAACTGGCATCGGAATTTCAGCTGAATGAGGCATTGGTCTTATAGCTACGGTAGATTAGGATATTCTATTTTACTTTTATTTTTCTTGTTAAATTCCTGATGTTTTCAACTAAATAAAAGTAACAGTTCTGTGGACTGATCTTTTTGCTCTCTCCGAAACCATGGGGATACAATGCCAACTTTCACGTGTTTCCTTTGGTCCCACATCCGTAGCTCTCGACACACTGCTTGCACACTTGTGAGGGGCCCATAGCTTTTCTTGATCACCGATTTTCACTTTAAAATATGCGAAATATGCTTGTTTGACAAATAACGCTGGGGGTGCTTGCCTCTCTGACTTAGGAATGTGTGAAACTACCACATATATAGCAGCAGGAGTCAGGTTGTTTAGGCATTTACGACGAGACGTTAGCGGAGCAGACATGCTCTGAAACAAAAGAAATATATCTATGTAATTAAAACCACCTAAGCTGGAATAGTTACAAGCTTTGAAACAGACAAAAAAGCATACAACGAAATAGAATTACAAATGTATGGTTGTTACAAGGTTAAGAGAAACGCCATAACAAACCTCCTACATTCCTACTATCCTAGCTTGCTGTTTGCCAGACTATTATAGTACTGACCTATTGCCGAGCTGCATCACACTCTCACCGGCACGTCCTCAATTGTAACTGCACAAACAAGTTGCCACCTTAGCTCTCGATGAGTCAATCGTAATCAGCTGCAGTTTTACGACTCTGACACGTGGAATTTGCTTATCTGGATGGTAAGCTGTGGAGGTAAAAAACTTTACGTGCTAGAAAAAACTGACCTACAGATTTTGAATCAGCATGCAGTTTTTAGTCTACTAAGCTCAAAAATCTAACTCACAATTTGTTTTTCTTTCAAATTGTTCCCCCAGTTTAATATAAGCGGAGTGTGTCTGTCGTCTGTGTGTGTGTGTGTGTGTGTGTTGTGTGTGTGTGTGTGTGTGTGTGTGTGTGTGGTATAGGTTCCCGCCTCCCGTGCGCCAATCACCTCAATGGCAACATTTTTGGAAACGCGGTTGACCAGGGAAAGGTTTTAAGCCCACTTATGAGATGATTCGATCTTTTTTTTTTTTTTTTTTAGCAGCCTATTGCTGATAATTCTGAAAAAAAAGTGGGTTGCGAGAATGGGTCGCCAGACTAACTACGTCACGGTTTGTTTACCTCGGTGCACTGTGGGATAAGTCAGGTCGCCGCGGGTGACCTACGAAGGGAAACTACGGCGATGGAAGATTTATAATTATTTTGCGCGCAATTGAATATTCCAGGTTGCTATTATGTACTATGCTCGTTCTCGCTGATACACTATTTGATAAGACCTGAAGGTATGGCTGATATGCGAGAAGCTTCTAAACAAGAAACAGATCCATAAACAGAGCCTCGTCAAAAGTAAGCAACTGTAGTACGTAATGTGTCCCTACACTTGCTTTTACTTCTTAATGAGACTGATGTGCTGTTTTCCCTGGTTTATAAGCCTTTGCACATCAACCATCACTAGGTACTCTCTATGATTTCAGTGAGCCCTAGAAAATATGATCATCCTGTAATCAATTTTGCCCAACAGCTTCAAAATTATTTTCAGCGTCGTAGTCTTCTCCTTTGTTAGATTGCATAATTCATGGTTATGATATATTAAATAACTTATTAATTGAGTTCCTTTTGTTGTCCTTTCCTCATACGTAGTGTACATCATGGTTTTCGTGTTACTTGACGAGCCAATGAATATCTTTGAGTCATACCACCATCACCAACCTTTGCTTTGATTTATCTTATTACTCCATCGATAATCCGTCATTTTCCGCCCCTGCCATTTCGCCACACCATGGAGTCCTTTCGCCACTCCATGGAGATATTTCGCCCACACCATGGAGTCATTTCGCCACACCGATGAGTTATTTCGCCCACACGATGGCGTCATTTCGCCACACTATGGATCTAGGAGCTAGGAGGTTTAGTTATATTTGTTTAGTGTGTCGAGAACCCACAACCCCCCGTAGGGATGTTTAGGTTTAGATTTTTTTAGGTTGGTTAGGGTTGTAGATTTGGTATTTAGGGTTAGATTGGGTAGGTAGGATACGGTTATGATTTGGTTAGTTTAGGTTATCGGGTGGGTCAGCCCCACTTGCTAGTAGGTTAATTTTTGGTTTGGCTAGGTTTATTTTGGTTAGGCAATTGCTCTAGATATAAGGAAATTACCCTAGATCTAGGAATTTTACCCCCCTACACACCTTTATTTACGTGTTTCCGATGCATAATTTGTTCCACACACCCGAAAACCCCGCTTCCCAGGTCCCCCAAACTTGTTTGGGGGGAAGTGGGAGAGTATGGGCAAAACACTATAAATTTACCGTCATTACGCCCAGTTACTGGTGGTTCATTCCTTTCTGCCATAGGGATATGTTACATGACTCCGTTACATGATCGTGTGGGCGAATTGACTTTAGAGTGTGCGAATTGACTCTTACATGTGGGGGCGAATTGACCTCTTACATGTTGGCGAAATGGTCTTGTGGGGCGAATTGTTCGTGTGGGCGAAATGACGGGTAACCCTCCATCCAATAAACAGTTGCATAACCACGTGACCTTACCCATCCTTGCTCCATTTACCTGGTACTGTCGTCTAACCGATATTTATCCTACACAAATCGGGAAATCGCCGACGGTATGATTAGTTAGATTTGCTTTGATTTATTATATTACTCCATCCATAAACAAGTTTGCATATCCACACGGTGACATTACCCATCCGTCTAAATCTAATCTATCTAACTAACCAATCGAACCTAACCTAACTTACAAATTCTAACCTAAACTACCCAGAATCTAACCTACCCTAACCTAACCTAAACAAATCTACCTAACCTCCTACTGGGGTTTGGGGGGTGTTCTCACACACTAAACAATATACCCTGAACCTCCTAGCTCCTAGACTCCATAGTTTGGGGCGAAATGACTCCATAGTGCTGGGCGAATTGAACTGTGTGCGAAATGACTCCATGGTGTGGCGAAATGGCATTTGGCGAAATGACCGGTACCGATGAGTATAAGATAAATCAAAGCAAAGTTGGTGATGTGTATATGTCTCAGAGTATTCATTGGCTCGTCAAGTAACACTTAACCTATGATTTACACTACTTATTATGAGGAAACAACAAAGGACTCAATTGATAGGTATTTTAATACTATCATAACCATGAATAAAAATATGTACACACCTACAAAGAGAATACTATTACACATGAAAAAATTTCGAGCTGTTTTGGGCGAAATTGATATTCCAGGTGCTATATTTTCGTGCTCGCTGACATATATAGAAGGACCTGAGGTGATGGCTTGATGTGCAAAGGCTTCTACACCAGGAAAACACGGCAAACAGCAGAGTCTCCTTAGAAGTAAGCAAGTGGTAGGGACACATTACGTACCTACCAGTGGCCCTTACCTTTTGACGAGGCTCGGTTATGACCTCCGTTTCCCCTTGGTTTAGAAGCCTCTGCCATCAGCCTTTACTCAGGTCTTCTCATAGGTTCTCAGCGAGACAGAGCCCCGTAATATAGCACCTGTAAATCAATTTCGCGCAAAAATAACTCTAAATTCTTCTCGCCGTAGTTTTTCGCCTTCTGTAGGTCCCCCGCGCGATCCCGCTTATCCACAATGCAACGATGTAAACAACCCGTGACTAGTTATGGGTAGGTTCCATTGAGGAACCTTGGATGTAGGGTCTGTTAATGGGTGAGTGAAATGGGTGGGGTGATGGTAATGGTGTGGTGGTGATGTTGAGTGAATGGGTGGGGGTGATGGGTTTGGGTGTGATGGGTGATGGGTGAGGGAATAGTGGGGGGTGATGGTAATCTTATAATAATATAATCTAGTTGTCGTCTGTTCTTTCTTGTGGTGTGTGTGTGTGTATACGGTTCCGCCCCCCGTGCGCAACACCCTCGTATGGGCACATTTTTGGACCGGAGTCGTGTGGGCAAGTGTCTGTGTTATGAGGAATGTCTT
Source organism: Chionoecetes opilio (assembly GCA_016584305.1). NCBI lineage: Eukaryota > Metazoa > Arthropoda > Malacostraca > Decapoda > Majidae > Chionoecetes > Chionoecetes opilio. Next base: position 9,688 of record JACEEZ010019538.1, on the reverse strand, counting down.
TTTAACTACAAAAACAAAGAAAACTAGAGTTAGGGGGAGTAATTACTATTTGACTTGATCAACAAAGGCATGTCCAGGCGTACTAAACACAACAAACCTTCTTTATTTATCATTGAAGGGGAGGGGGGGGGACCGAAGGTGGAAACACTCGCCGACGTCGGCGAAATTCCCTATCGGCGACAGTTATAGTTGGTTTTGAGCATATATGATACATCAGCATTCACATTCTGTACAGTGAAATGTCCTCGAGCAGAGATGGGGTATATACGGGTGGTTAAGACATTTCTGTACGAATTGAATGCCTCATATATCATATATGCTCAAACATACCTAAACTTTCGCCATTAGGATTCTCCCCGACGGGGTCGGCATGGTTCCACTTCGTGCCCCCCCCCCCCCCCTCCCTCTTTTATGATAAATAAAGACGGGTTTGTTGTCGTAGTACGCCTGGAACTGCCTTTGTTGATCAGACTACTTAGTAATTACTCCCCCTTAACTCCCGTCTTTTCTGTTCTTTTGTTAGTAAACAGACATTCCCTCCTAACAGACACTTGGCCCACCGACACCGGGTTGACACCGGGGGAAGGTTTAAGCCTTTTATGAGATGATTCGATTCACTTTTTTTTTTTTTTTTTTAAGCAGCCTGTTAGCGATATTGTGAAAAAAAAGTGGGGTTGCGAGACTGGGGGGAAAGGAAACCTGATGTAGGTGATGGTATGGGTGAGTGAATGGGTGGGTGATGTTTGGTGTGGGGTGATAGGTGATGAATGGGGTGGGGGGTATGGTTGGGTGGGGGTGCAATTGGGTGATGGTTGAGGGAATAGGTGGGCGGGTGATGGGTAATCTTAACTAATATAAGCGAAAGGTATGTCTGTCTGTCTGTCTGCTGTCTGTTTGTGTGTTGGTGGTATAGTTTCCGCCCCCGGTGGCGCAATCACTCATATGGCCCATTTTTGAACACAAGTGTAGAAACCACCCGGAGGTTTAGCCCAATTATGAATGTCCGATCACTTTTTTTTTTTTTTTGCTAGCAGCTATCAGCCGATAATTGTGAAAAAAAGGGGTTGCGAGAATTGAGGAAACCTTGAATGTATGGTTGATGGTACTGGTGAGTGAATGGGTGGTGTGATTGGGTAATTTGGGTGTGGGCTGATGGGGTGAGTGAAGGTTGGGGGGTGAATGGGTTTGGGGTGATGGGTGATGGGTGAGGGAATAGTGGGGTGATGGTAATCTATATAATATAAGCTAAAGAGTGTCTGTCTGTCTGTCTGTGGTGTGTGGGTGTGTGTGTGTGTGGTATAGGTGTCCGCCCCCCGTGGCGCAATCCACATCATATAGCACATTTTTGGAACCGAGTCTGTGGTCAGGGTCTGTTTTATGAGGGAATGCTGTTACTAACACAAGAAAAGAAACGGGAGTTGACGGGAGTAATTACTATTTTGACTTTGATCAACAAGGCATGTCCAGGCGTACTACGACAACAAACCGTCTTTATTTATCATTAAAGGGTGAGGGGGTGCACGAGTGAACCTCGCCGACGTCGGCGAGAATTCCCTATCGCGACAGTTATAGTTATGGTTTGAGCATATATGATGATATGAAGCATTCAATTCGTACAGAATGTCCTCGGAGCAGGAGATGGGTATATACGGGTGTTCGACTTTCGTACGAAATGAATGCCTCATATATCATATATGCTCACAACCATGCCTATAACTGTGCCCGATAGGATTCTCGCCGAACGCGCGAGTGTCCACTTCGTCCCCCCCCCCCCCCTCCCGCTTTAATGATAAATAAAGACGGTTTGTTGTCGTAGTACCGCTGGCACATGCCTATTGTTGATGCAAGTCAAAATTATTGAATTACTCCCCTTAACCCCCGTCTTCTTTGCTTTTTGTTAGTAAACAGACATTCCCTCATAAACAGAACACTTGCCACCGGACACCGGTTGACCACGGTGAAAGGTTTTTATTCAGCTTCTATGAGATGATTCGATCACTTTTTTTCTTTTTCTTTTTTAGCAGCCCTGTTAGCGATAATTGTGAAAAAATAGTGGGTGCGAGATTGAGGAAACCTTGATTAGGTTGATGGGTAATGTGTGAGTGGAATGGGGGTGGGGTGATGGGTAGGGTGGTGTGTGATAGGTGAGTGATGGGTGGGGGGTGATGGGTTTTGGGGGGGGTGAGTGTTGAGTCGGTTGAGGGAATAGGTGTGGGGTGCTGGGTAAATCTATAATAATATAAAGCGAAATATGTCTGGTCTGGTCTGTCTGTCTGTCTGTCTGTGTGGTGTGTGTGGTATAGGTTCCGCCCGACCGTGGCGCAATCACCTCATATGGCACATTTTTTGGAACCGGTTGCCAGGGGAAGGTTTTTAAGCCCAAGTATGAGATATCCGATCCACTTTTTTTTTTTTTTTTTTTTTAGCAGACTATTTAGCGATAATTGTGAAAAACAGTGGGTTGCGAGAATTGAGGAAACCTTGATGTAAGGGTGATGGTAATGGGTGAAATTGAATGGGTGGGGTGTGGTAATGGGTTGGGTGCTGGGTGAGTGCTGGGTGGGGGGTGATGGGTGTGGGTGATGGTCTGTGATGGTGAGGGATAGGTGTGGTGATGGGTTAATGGGTGAGTGAATGGGTGTGTGGTCATTGGTAATGGGTGAGTGACTGGTTTGGGGGTGTGCTGGGTAACTTGGGTGAGTGCCATGGGTGGGGGGGTGATGGGTAATGGGTGAGGAATGGTGGGGGGAATAACATAGCATTTCTACTACATGTTTCAGGAAAAGTTAGAAGGGGCTATCGAAGAGTCCGTGTTTGTGGGTCGAAGGCCCAACAAACAATAGCCCTCCGCAGGAGCTAGCCAAAAGTCCGCCCGGAGGGCGGCTTTGCGGCTAGTATAATAATATAACGAAAGTGTGTGTGTGTGGTGTGGTGTGTCAGCGATAGGTGCCGGCCCTCCGCGTGCCCCAATCCCCATCAGATGGCACAGTTTTGGAACCAGCTCGACCGGGCAAACTTTTAAGTCCACTTATGAGGATGATCCATCACTTTTTTCTTTTCTTTTTTTAGGCAAGCCTATTATCAGAATTTTAAAAAAAATGTGGGGTTGCGAAATTGAGGGAAACCTTGATGTAGGTGATGGGTAATGGGTGAGTGAAATGGTGGGGTGATGGGTATGGGTGTGGTGGTGAATGGTGAGTGAATGGGTGGGGGGTGATGTGTGACTGGGTGAGTGAATGGGTGGGGGGATGGTAGGGCGTTAATACTATACATTTCTACATCATGTTCCAAAGTTGGATAGTTTGAAGGGGCTATCTGGAGAGTCTGTGTCGGTGGCCGATGCCCCAAAACCTCTCCAAAAGCTGTGTTTTGGTGTCAGGCTCACCAACACAGGTTGGTGGCCAAAGGCCCACCAATAGTCCTCCGCATTATCTAGCCAGAAAAGTCCGCCGGATGGGCGTCTTTGCGCTAATATATATATTACATCAGGTTTATATATATATATATATATAATATGATATATATAATTATATATATAATATAATCTATATATATATATATATATATTATATATATATAGATATATATATAAATATATACAGTTAGCGCCACTCGGACTTTAGAACTTTCGGTGATGTGGAGCGTCATATTTAAAACAGGTAACCTCCCTTTTTCAGAGTCTGTAAGGGGCCTCGGAGAAAATGACTACATGGCAACTTATGGAGCCCCTCACTCCATCTCCACGGATAGATTTGAATTATTTAAGTGTCCAGTGTTTGACAAATTTGTTAGAAGGAGGATTTCTCACCGACCGCACAGTTGTTTTTGGCTTATAAAGACGGGTGTGTTCGTTTCTAAAACACTTTGTATTCTACTGGTGCTATTGCGATGCCTGGAAATATTACAGCCATGTGATGAATAGTACGAGTAATAGAGTTGCATAAGAATGATGAAACAAATCGAGAAATAAGCCGTATAACTGGTGTCAACGAAAGACATTGGAGTGTGTTGGTGAAGAAATGGCGCGGTGAGGAATGCCAGGTGAGACTCCCTCACCCAAACATGGGGTGACCAGCCCAAAAAGTTGTTCTAACAAAACTTTACATATTTCAAAGCTAGTAAACTGAGGATTTATATACACTGCCATTTGATATGTAAAGTATTGTGTTAGAAACTTTTTTTGGCTGGTCCACCCCATGTTTGTGGTGAGGGATTAATCCAGGCATTTTTTTTTTCTCCTGTTACCGCTTATAACTCTTATTACTATTAACCTTTAATTCATTAAATTTAAATTGGATAGGATTATTCCTATACATAATATCTTTGTACCTGAGGGTTGGTGGATTGGGTCTCTTTGCCTATACTGGGTGGTGGACGTGGTGGCAATGACCCTTGGGTGGCTATGCGCTTGGTGTGCTGTTGGATGGTGGTGTGGTCTGGGCGAGAGGCTGGCTGGGGCTAGGGTCCTGGGGTCCGATGCGAGAAGAGGCAGATCGCCCACTGAGTGAGCTCAGTACCCCCTTCAAACCGATCTCACGTGGCCCCTAACCTAACCCTTACTACCCTTCCTTCAATTTGACCCTACCTTCATCACGTCGACCCTTCAACCTATCTGAGGACCACAACCCTTGAACCAACCCATACGTGTACCCTACCACATATTTTCCCTGAGATACAACCTCCCCATTACTATGAAAATAATTTACCCCATTAACTATTTATCATTACATTACAATCCTTACTATATTTACATTTATTTTATATTTTTTTAGATCTGTATCCCACGTCTCATCCATCCCCATTACCTTCCTTGGCGAGGAGGGGGTCGATGGGCGTCAGAGGTGGGAGGGGAGTAGGAATGGGGAGCTCTCATTTCACCATTCTTCCCCTGCAGAGGGATGAGGTAAGGTGGACGGAGGGGAGTAGGATGTCTATCAGTTACCTTCTCTTGGCCAAGGAGGGAGTTCGATGGAGCGAGGGGAAGGGGATGAGGGGGATTCTCTCACCCACGTTCATTGCCTATCGTACCTTCCCTGGCCAGAGGAGAAGGTCGAGACAGACCGCCAGAGGGTTTAAGGGGGGACTGTGTCCGAGCGTGGTAAAGATTTGAATCCGTATGGATTTGTGGGGGAAGTCGAACCCATCTCCTTGCTTATGTATTGAAACCCAACTTTACCACTTCTATGGAGCACCCACTAAAATAATCGAGAAGTTATATATGAAAAACTGCACTATAAGCTCCTCTGTGAATTATACTTAAGTGTCATTTTAACCAAGGCAAAAACATGGTAAAGAACTAAAATTATATTTATAATACTTGACATACTCACCTAATGCGTATGAGTGAATAAATACGAATAAATAATGTCATGCCTAATTAAGCCACGGCGCTGTGAGGGTTGTGGTGGTGGTCGCGGTCGCACCTATAGGCCACCCGAGAGCCTTCGCTTGACTGGCTAATAATAGAGACACATGTACTGCTTCTATGTATTTTGTTAATCAGTGCATACATAGTGAATATAGTCACAAAGGGGTAGGGTGGCGACGAAAAAGTTATATAGCAGAGCCCAGGCCGGAGCCTACCGGCGCGACAGCCAGCCTCTTGGTGGGGCTCTCTGTGTTGATCTGCAGCACTCCTGCGGGTAATTGTACTAGGTGTTGTTGTACTATGTCCTTGTAGGAGAGTATGTTACCCTATTTCGTGTTGTTATTACAGGTAAACAGGGGTCAAACCAAGTAAGGAATACTTACAATGTTTGGTTACACTGGGGGTAAGGGGTTTGATTGACCGCTGAAGTGTAGTTTGATGGTAGGGTATCTTCACCGTCCTAGCCCTACACTTCAAATCAACGGTAGTTAAATAAAAGTGGTCGACGGTATTTATATGGCTTTTACTATTTAGTACCAGACATATACAATATATATATAATATAATAGTATATATATATATATATATTATATATATATATATATATTATCTATATAATATATAATATATATATACTATCCGCAAAGCCCTCCGGCGGCTTTTTGCTAGCTCCTGCTGGAGGGCTATTGGTTGGGCCTTTGGCCCACCAAACAACAGACTCTCCAGATAGCCCTTCTAACTTTCCTGAAATCATGGATGTAGAAATGTATGTATTAACGCCACCCATTCACATCATAGCCCTTCTAACTTTTCCTGAAAGCAAGCCGCACACCGGGCTGAACTTTTGGCTCACCACACCCACCTCCCCTCCCCGACCCCACCCATTCACTCACCTATTACCCTCCTACTTACATCAGGTTTCCTACAATTCTCGCAACCACTTTTTTTTTCCTCACAATCTCGCTATAGGCTGCTAAAAAAAAAGAAAAAAAGTGATCGGATCATCCTCAAAGTTGGGCTAAACCTTCCCCTGGTCAACCTGATTCCAAACTGTGACATAGATGGGATTTTCCGCCATCAGTGGGCGGCCCCTATCGCCGGACAGACAGACACACACCACACACAAGGACACACAACACTTTCGCTTATATTATTACTAGAAGATATGTACACTGTGCGGGCGATGACAGTCACGTGTTTCCGACGGCCAGGGAATGGCCGGAAAACAGCTCAGTGAATCGTTCGCCTGTCTTCTGGCCTCTCTCCGGCATTTGCACATATATGGAGGTTTTGGCCAGGATCTGACTGTTCCCGGCGTCCATGTCTCTCATGCCTGTTGTTTCTCTTGTGCAGCGGTCATTCATCCTTGGGCATTGCGCTGATATGATAACACACCCAGCTTGTGTGTGCTTCTGGAGCCAGAGGCGAGTGTTTACGTGTTTGCCTCAAAAGACACAGGTTTTGACTGGTCCCACGTCCATCCTATAGGCATGGGTGATACCTTCGTCGCAACATAGCCTCATCAAAGATGTTGTTGCCTCAGACAGACAGGCGCACACATCCCTGTAGCTTAGTTGATCAATTAGTTATATACATATAATCCTTACATTTCAGGATCCTAAATCGCTCGGGTCCCCCTACCCATATCCGCATCCTCGGCGATGGGCTGAACTCTAGCGCCATGTACTAACCTTGTTAAATGTGTTCTATGGATTCACGACGTCGCTGTCCATATCCCTTTTAGTTGCTTATACAATTGAGGGCTTTCTGGACACACAGCACAGAGGAAATCACATAATAATAATAGTAAATAGGAGTATGTTGAGGATTATTACATAAGGAGTTAGTAAACTCGTAGGGAATCCTTTACAGCAGCTTTTAAATCCGAGGAGTTAGAAAAAGTGACTCGGAAAGGCTGTTAGTATATACTTGAATCTAGAGAATTTACATCTGCAAGCTATCAATGGGAAAAATATTACTATAAAATTAGCAGTAAAACCATGGTGGAATGTAGAAGGGATAGTGTCCAGTTGACAAAGTGACATACAACGACAAGAACCCGCGAAGTGACCTGACACTTCCTTGTTTTCAGGTGCCTTCATGGCATACTACAACACAAAGAAATGTTTTTGTGAAAAAAATAGTGGATGACTGAAAAATGATCGATGAAATGTTCCTTAGGTCCAGGTGAGAACAAGGGCAAACAAAGACAGGGCCATAGTAAGCATCTTTCTGTGTTAGCACAATTCACACACTCACCCGTTAGGGCAGAAAGGCACGAGTGAGGCTGGACAATGAAATAGATTGAGATACTCTTGACCTACATTTTTGTAAAAAACATAATCAGATAACGACCATCGCATAGAACGGCAAGTCTTTGGATATATATAATCGTTGGAGGCAAGTTCGTCATTAATGTTTCATTCACGCAAAAGGAACGGTTCAATTTGAATGAACTTCAAATATTTCCGATGATTGAAGGGTATAGTGAATGACTATTCCGTTCCCCTGACGTCGCACGACTCCAGTAAAGGGATAGTAGTATTAATACCGCGGGTTTTACATTATACAATGGTTTTTAACAAGGGTTTTATTTATATTCCTTTTCTCCAATATCTAAAGCATGGATACAGTCCTTGACAGGGAAAAGAGAGAGTCACCCTTCCACCCTGCGTCTGCATGTTCTGTATTATCATGAGTTAGCATGCAAGAGTTTCGCTGTGATTCTCCAGTATGGGTAGTATTTGATTCCTTTCCATAGAAATATATATGTCGTTTAAACTGGCTAGCACTTGTTCATCAGTAAAGTTAGTTTATCATACAGGCAAGATCATCACATGCATTTGCAAGTTAGCGATATTCATGAAGTTTTAACTGTATGGCATTTTTGTTTGTTTGATGCTATGGAAGCTAAGCTGATTAAACCTGTACGTAATTCTTCTACATCCTCATTTATGAGCCGTTCATATCATGCGTGACAGTTGACCTACCTATCAATGATCCCCGTTTTAGCTCGGTTCGAAACTCAGGCGTGTATTGTCCTAGGGCAATATTGATTGTGTCCATTGATGTAGTCAGCGTGCACGAAAGAGAGGAAAATAATGGTCTCTATGATAATTTTTTGATCCCCTGCCCAATTCGGGCCAGGTTTTATCTCCAGGACAAAGGTTTCTTTGGGAGATTTTTTTTCAATGAATAAAGCTGTGTCCCCAGTTGCACCGTGACCTCCTCAACCTGCTCGTATCCTCAGAAGAACAGTAATGGGGTACTTAACCACAACACATCCTCCACCAGGGAGACTCGACTCCAGTTTGGCAACGAGGGCTCCAGGCTTGAGATGTGAGGGTCCAGGCCAGAGTAGAGCTCATGTGAAGATATATAGTAGGCAAACTCGTCTGGGAACAAAAACACGCTATTAGCAACAAAAATAGTTTTGTTAACCAGAGCGAAGTTTAGCATGCGGTGGTTTAGTTGGAAGAGTTGATTATCATTAGTCAGACGATAGCATTGCTCCTTGCAGTTTCTCCTAATGTTAATCAGCTTTGGCCACTGGTCTTTTTAGTCCTGTCACTGTGTAACTACCTCCAATGTATTTACACAAGGATCAAATATCTCAAACTTATTACCTTGTAATTGTTTGACACCTGGCGTGGTCCACAAATTTCGGAACGAATTTTTAGTGTCCTCTCGGTACTCTAATCATTACAAAGTCACCTATGTACTGTACATTAGAAGAAACGCTTGTGTATGTTGGGACAACATAGCAGCTTTTGCACTAGCAGTCCTGTTCTTTACATCTTTATGGATGTCCCTTAGAAAACCTGTAATTGGCTCTTAGCATAATCTCAATATTATACGCAGGTTGTTGAGGACTACCTAGCAAGTCACAACAAGGGTCTTCTCTAGTCCCAAAACTATGTAATATGGGGATTGTCCTGTTGACTCGCAAACGCTACTATTTTTGCTTGCTGCTACTGTGGTACCAATCTTCCCATTTTGCTAGTAATAGTCCAGCGGATATGTGCAGAAATCCTGCATTTTTTAGTAATAACATCCAACTTGGTACAGTGTTAAAGATGTAATCCAACAAAAAATGGATATGGAGCCAACCAAATATAGCACTGGCGGCCATTTTGAAAATGGCCGCCATTAAGGCATTTTTTCATTATAAATCAGATTGATTTCACATGCAAGCATCGTTTTGTGCCTATATCGCATGTTTTATAGGGAGTCATAATTCGATGGACATGAAGATTGTTGCAGGTATTTTCCAATTAATTAGGTTTTATAGTTATTTCGTGAAAAGATGGGCCGCCAATC